>JAUMHN010206984.1:0-17200 GCA_032360265.1 Heliamphora ciliata
ACAATATCACTTAATTTTGCATAAAAATCGTCAAAACTTTCATCGTCTTTCATACGTAGAGTTTTAAAATTTGTTGTAAGACGTTGAAGTTTTGAGATTTTTACAATGTCAGTCCCTTTATGAGTGATTTGAAGAATATCTCCTGCTTCTTTAGTCAAGTCACACGTACTAATTCTACGAAACTCGTCTTGTGTGACTCCACTAAATATAGCATTTATAGCTTTGCTATTTCAGCCTGCATCCTCAAAATTAACTCTATCCCATTTAGCCACGGGCTTATGAACGATTTCTCCATCAACAATACTGGTGGGAGGCTTGTAACCCTCAACAACGGAAAGCCAAACTCTTTCGTCAATAGATTTTAAAAACGCTTTCATCCTAACTTTCCAAAAAGGGTAATTATAGCCGTCAAGAAGGGGACGGTCTACCGGTTGAAGCGCCTTCTCTAAGAAAATTCATTTATTACAAATCAGTCAATGGATCACACGAAATTTTTTTACAAAAGATATATTTTTTTTGACCTGCTCTGATACCAATTGAAAAATCTCATTTACCGACTGATTTGCACTAATTAATTTTCTTAAATAAGCTAAACGCTGCAAAAAGCTTAAATTAATCAATCACCAAAGCAGAAAATAAGAACAACCACAATCATACACAAGACGGCAATTTTTACGTGAAAAAACCCCAAACCTGGTAAAAATCACGAGACCACACTGAGTCTAAGAAATCAAAAACTATAAAATCGTTAGTTACAAGAGAATCTTATAAACTGACGTTGCACCCGCAATCAATTATTTGAAAGCCTACTCCTGCCGAATCCACGTATACCAACTCCTGTGCTTGACCGCCGTTGGAACCCACCACCGGACTTCAATACTGACGGACTCTTCCACCAGACTTCAACACTTGAGAATCCTCTCAAGGGACTTCACAAATCTAAACAGATTGTTGAATCTTTGATTGACTTGATGATTGGCTTGAATGAGCGAAAGCTAATGAATCATTAAGTTGCTGTAGACTAACTTGCGAGTACGTAGACTAGCTTGCGAGTATAATGAATAACATTCAAAGCATGTGGCTATTAGGTTTTCATAAAAATAAGATAAGGAGGCGCATCAACCAGAAACCCCTAGCAGCTTATTTATATAAAAAATCAAAAACCTAAACTGCTGCGCTTAAAAAACTATTCCTCGCGCACTTGATCGATCGATCGGTCTAAAGACCAATCGATCGGTCTTTTCAGCCTTGCGGTAATTTGTTGCAGACTGAGAAACTGAGAGTTGCTAAAGACCGCTCGATGGACCGATCGACCGGTCTATCAAGCGGTCTGATACTGCTGCTAGTTTTTCACTATTTTCTGCTCCTCTTTCGCTGCACTGCAATATCAAACCACAACTCCACAAGAACAAGTGTAAAAATATCAATGAATAAAAAAAATAAAAAAAATAATCATTTGTCACCGATTTGCCAAACTCAAACTGAATTTGACCGAAGCCAAAATTCGTAACCCAAATGATGAAATTGATTGAGTCTTTGGACAAATTGGGGTTATTTCAACCTACTTGTATATAAATTTTTATAAATTTATATGATGCATGAGAACGAGTGTTGGATTAGAAATTTTGAACAAATCCTTTAAATTGATGAATATCAATGATATGAGGTGTTGATTTGGGGTTTATTTCAACCTTTTTATTTGAATGTATGAATTATGAGAGTGTTGAAAACAATTGAAAGATTTTGAATCCCATGTGTGTGTTGGGTGTTGATGGGAGGAACCGGGTTTAAAGGTTGGACCCGGGTTGTAATGTGAATGATTTTGATTGTGTTAGGTTTGACGAAAGGAACCATTTCAGGTTGGATTCGTGTGTGTATAGTGTGATTTGAGAATGATGATGTGAATGAACTGATTCAGTATCTACGGATCATAATTATGGGCTAGTCTAGCTCCTCGGTGAAAGACTAGAAAACTGCACAGATTTGGGTACCCTGCCTTTCGGCTAATAACCGAGAAGGAAGCGTAGTTGTGGCAGGATATAGAACACAGTTGCCAGCCACTTGGCGGGCCACGTGTGGCTCGATCGGTAGTAGCCATGCATAGGTCTATAAGCTCGTCCGGCGTCGATTATTTGAAATGTACTTTAAAATGTATTTTGGTAAACCCTTCGTTCGGATGGTATTCCCAAGAACGTGGTAAGAAATGTGTTTTGGTAAACTTGTTCGTTCAGATGGTGTTCTTGAGAATGTGGTAAGAAATATGTTTTGGTAAACCCAGTCATTTGGATGGTGTTCCTGAGAACGTGGTCAGAAATGGGTTTTGGTAAACCCGTTTGCTCGGATGGTATTCTTGAGAAGGTGTGTGTGCATGTGTGTGTATGCATGAGTTGGGGAAATTGAGAATTTGAAATGGGTGTAACGAGGTTGAGAAGAAGGAAAACTAATGATGAATTTGTGAGGGAAATTGGATTTAATTTGCATAATGAAAATAGGTTATGCGAATGGGTTTTTGGTAAGGATAGAATTTGGCTTTGAAAAAACTACGTGTTGCATTTCGCATAACCATCCTCGCATGTCGTGCATATATTCATTTGTTAGTCTTTTTCTTATAAGTCTCGGCTCATGTTGTATAAACAATTTCAGGTGTTACGGAAGGCAAGTCGCCGAGTTAGGTGGACTTTAGTTGAAACCTCGTTGGGTCGTTTTTCCTTGAAGAGATTATTTGTATTTTTTTGGTTGTATCTTTGGGGTTTTCTGTTTTGGTAAATTGTAGTTTTTTAATACATTAGAAGAATGTATTTGGCCCGATAGCGATTCGTTTGTAAGGCCCTAAGGTCGTGTATTTATGACTTGTACGTATGTGAGATTGTTGGATTCTTAATTAGGGTTAATTCCTTGGTTTTCATATGAAATTCTATAGTTTAGTGTAACGGCTTTTCAAGTTTTGAGAAGTTGGAGTTAATTTCAATGTTAAATGCTTGTTTTAACTTTAAGTTATTGGTTTATGAAAACTACGCTCAAAGTATGAGAAATTTTAAAATTTTGGACAGTTTGTTCTTGGGCACCTCATTGCTCGAGCAGTGGGGAGTCCACTCGAGCAAACTCTGCTGGGTGGCACATTTATGAAACTTTATTTTAAAAAAGGTTCTTGTTAAGTACCTTTAGGCATCCCTTGGGGTACGAAATGACATATTTTGAGAATAATTTGCGAGTATAATACTTATGCTATCCTCATCTTTTACAAAAAGATTTGGCACCTTGTTTCGTTTTACTATTAAGGAACTGTTTTGCAAACTCTTTTGGTTTGGGAGATCTATAAACCGGGTTCTTATCTTATAATCCGCTTGAATTTTTATTATTTGAAAATCGGGGCGTTACAAGGACTCTTAATCTTTGAGGCAAGAGATATACATTTGTTGTAGTTGATGATTTCTTTAGATATACTTGAGTGTTATTCCTAACTCATAAGGATAAAGCATTTGCTAACTTTTCAAAATAGTCTCGTAAAATTCAAAATGAAAAAAGGTTTTAAATCACAAGTATCCAAAGAGATCATAGTAAGAAATTTGAAAATAAATGTTTTGAAAAATTTTGTAATAAAAGTGGTATAAACCATAATTTCTTAGCTCCTAGAACCCCTCAACAAAATGGTGTTGTTAAGAGGAAGAATAGGACTCTAGAAGAAATGGCTAGAACTATGTTCTGTGAAAACAACCTATTAAAATACTTTTGGGCCGAGGTTGTCAACACAGCTTACTATATTGTGAACAGAGTTATGATTCGAGTTTCACTTAAAAAAATTCCATATGAGCTGTGGAATGGAAGAAAATTCATCATTAATTATTTTTTGTACTTTTGGTTGGAAATATTTTGTTTTGAATAATAACAAAAAAAATTTTGGTCAAATTTATTGCAAAATATGATGAGGGTATTTTTTTGGGTTATTCTATACTAGTAAAGTCTATAGAGTTTTCAATAAAAGGACCCTAGTTGTTGAAAATCTATACATGTAGTTTTTGATTAGGCTAACCTCGTTTTTTTCAAAAATTTTTGTGATGATAACATTTGTGATATAGAAAAAGATGTTGAAGACATCTTTATTAAAGACCAAGACGAGCCAAATCAACAGGAAACCACAAATGTGTAGCAAAATGTAGACCAACAGGCTGCCTGTCCCTCAAACCAGAAAAATTCAAATTTTCCTAAGGAATGAAGGTATACTCATGGTCATTTAAAACACTTGATCATTGGTGACCCAGTTCAAGGTATAAAAACTAGATTCTCTCTACATAATGTTTGTGCTAATTTAGCATTCATTTTTCAAACTGAGCCAAAACATTTTGAGGAAGCTGAAAACGATAATTTTTGGAT
The DNA here is from genome assembly GCA_032360265.1 of Heliamphora ciliata. Classification (NCBI taxonomy): domain Eukaryota; kingdom Viridiplantae; phylum Streptophyta; class Magnoliopsida; order Ericales; family Sarraceniaceae; genus Heliamphora; species Heliamphora ciliata. Next base: position 4,372 of record JAUMHN010206984.1, read on the forward strand.
TTTAGCTATGCAAGAAGAGTTAAACCAATTTAAAAGAAAATAAAATTTGGACTTTATTCCCAAGGCCTAAGAATCACTCCATTATTGGTACAAAATTGATTTTTAAGAACAAAATAGATGAGATTGGAGTAGTTCTTAGGAACAAAGTTTGATTGGAAGCCTGAGGTTATAATTAAGAAAAAGCATTGATTTTGATGAAACTTTTGCTCCTATGGCTAGGCTTGAAGCCATCAGGATGTTACTTGTTTTTACATACTTTAAGAATTTTAAACTTTATCAAATGAATGTCAAAAGTGTTTTTCTAAATGGTTTTATCTCTTAGGAAGTCTTTGTAAAACAACCTTATGATTTTGAAAATACAGACTTCCCAAATCATGTTTACAAACTCACTAAGACTCTCTATGGTTTGAAGCAAGCACCAAGAGTTTGGTATGAAAGGTTTAGCAAATTCTTGATTGAAAATAAATTTTCAAAAGGCAAAATTGATACAACTCTTTTTATCAAGTCTAAGGGAAAAGACATGCTAGTTATACAAATTTATATAGATGATATTATTTTTGGTTCAAGTAATGAAACCCTTTGCAATGATTTTGCTAAGTGTATGCAGGGATAATTTAAAATGAGCATGATGGGTGAGCTCAACTACTTTCTTGGACTTCAAATCAAACAAACTTAAGAAGAAATTTTTATAATTCAGTCAAAGTATACCAGAGATTTGTTAAAGAGGTATGACATGCTAAATGAAAAACCTATGAAAACTTTCATGTGGCTTTCAACAAAGCTTGACAAATATGAGAATGGTAAGGCAGTTGAAGAAAAGAGATTCAGAGGTATGATTGGTTTTTTGCTTTACTTAACTGCTAGCAGACCTGATATAATGTTTAGTGTATACATGTGTGCTAGATTTAAAGCTAGTTCTAAAGAATCTCATGCGACTGCTGTTAAGCGTATCTTTAGATATCTCTTAGGTACACAAAATCTAGGATTATTATATCCTAGAGAAATAACCTTTGAGCTATGTAGTTATTCTGATGTAGATTTTTTCGGTTGCAAAATTGATAGAAAAAGTACAAGTGGAGCATGTCAATTCCTAGGATATTCACTCATATCATGGTTTAGCAAAAAATAGAACTTAGTACCCTTATCGATAGCTGAGGCTGATTACATTGCAGCGGTAGCTATTGTACACAAGTTCTTTGGATGAAACAATAATTACAAGATTATGATGTATGCTTAGATCACATTCCCATTAAGTGTGGCAACACTAGTGCCATTAATATATTCAAGAACCCTATACAACACTCTAGAACAAAGTATATAGAGACCAGACATTATTTTATTAGAAATCATGTTCAAAAAGAAAATATAGAACTTGAATTTGTAGGCACAGATTACCAACTTGCTGATATATTTACTAAACCTCTTAATGAAGAAAGATTTTGTTATATCAGAAGAGAACTTGGTATGTTACGTGCTCCAAATTGATACTTATATGCCATACTAATCATGTTTGTTCAATCATTTTCATACTTTAAATTGCTGTGTGAAATGTATCGACACATATGTGAAAGTGTTGACACAAACACTATATAGTATCGACACATTTTGAGAAAAGTGTCGACCCCCAACTATATAGTGTCGACACAATTCATTATTTTGCTCCCGGTAAAATTTGTATTGACTCACTTGTAAAGAGTGTTACTCAATGAGTTGAAAGTGTTGACACCATGCTAAAATAGTGTCGACGCAATTCCTATTTTTGAACACCCCTATGTCACGTGAAAAGTGTCAACACTCATGAGATATGTGTCAACACATTTGTAATGTATATATAGGCAGTTTTTTCCCCCTTCTTTTCACATTCGCACTCAACCGTTCAGTTTCCCAAACATCTCTTCAACTCCCTCTCTCCCTCTTTGTCTCCTTCCTTCGACACAAACCCTAGTGTCGACCTCCCTCTGTTGATGCCACCACGAACAATGGGTAAGGGTAGCAAATGCCCTCTCACTAGTGAAAGCTTGATCCCTAAGGCGGCAAAAAAGAAGAAGACAATAGTGGTGCCGACAACTGAGATTGATACCTCCATCAAGTTCCAGTTCTCTAGAGTCAAGAATCTCTATTTCCTCTCCTGCGAAAAGTAATCCCTGGGTACTCTATCAATTTCAATTTCTTTGATTCCACTAGTAGGCATTTCTCGGAGTGGTTTACCGCTCTCAAGTGGATGGATTTGTTGCAAATCCGAGACAATCATTACCCCACCCTAGTCAAACTCTTTTACACCCACATGAAAATCACCGTCGCCTTCACTAACACTACCATCACCACTTGGGTGAATAGTATTGACACACATTTTAATTCTGAGACTTTAAGCACCATTCTCGACCTTCCCAATGGCCAACTTTTGGATCCTTGCCATTGGAAGAAAATGATCATTGAAAATTTATCTTTTCACGAGGTTGTAAAGAAAATCTTTGACATTGATGTTGTTGATCCCACCAAGCCCCTGGAGACTAATTCTCTGAATCCTGAAATGCATCTTATTTACAACTTTGTGAATCACATCTTCTAACCTCAATCCGAGAAGTTTGGGGATACGTCATTCATGCATGTCTATATTATGTGGTGCATTATTGAAGGTCACAAACTCGACACTTCCCTCCCTCCCACACCAAATCAAACACCTCCCTCCCCCATGGCATGTACCTCACTAAGGTATTTCGACACTTCGGTGGTGATATATCTAAGGAGAAAGGGATACCCTTCTCAAAGCATGACCTTTACAATAAAACCACCTTCAAACATATGAAAATCACTCAGGTAGATGGCATTTGGACCACCAAGAAAGCAAGTCTTGCCACTTCCTTTTCTGCAAATCCTTCCATAAGTAGGAATCCTCTGCCACCTCCTCTTAGATTCCTTGTCTCTCCTATCCCTTATGATCCTTCATCTCCCAAATTTCCTCCCCCTCCTTCTAGAATTGATCACTTCACTCTCTCCTCCTCCTCCTCCTCTAGCCTATGGTGCCTCCTCCTCTTCTGCTTAGTCTGACCATCCCTCCTCTCATCAGTTGGCCGAACTAACTTCTCCAGTTCAAGCCATGAGTTCTTCTTTGGCATCCCTCCATCAGAAGGTTGAAACTGACATCCGTGACCTTAGGAGTCACATTGACACTTTTGCCAAGGTCTTTGTGCTTATCAGTGGCAAACAGAAAGGCCTAAGGAAGGAATTCCAAAATGCCTGTGAGGCTGGGACTATCCTCAACCAGAACATGCGCAAAAGTGTTGACTCCATTGTTTCGGCCAATAGGAACATTCTCTACCAGATTCATAAGGAATATAATGAAGGAGTGGTGTTGGCTGTTCAACAAAATTACAGAAAGGTGGATGAGCATCTGCAATGGCTCAAGGAAGCATGGGTTAATCATTTCAAGCCCTAGGAGACCAAGGCAGAAAAGAAAGCAAGACTCAGATGTGAAGCAGACCTGGCTCTTGTAGCTACCTTTGCAGCCATGGAAGAAAAGGAGAAAGAAGATGAAAAAGCTTCTATATTCAAGGAAAAGGCAGCAGAAAGGAAGAAGAAGCAGGAATAGAAAGAAGTCTTCAAACGTCAGATGGATGAGTTTTGATGTTGACAAAAAGGGATAAAGAAGAAAGAAAACAGAAAAAGAAGAAGGAAGAGAAGAAAAATAAGAAGATGGAAGAAATGAAGTTTTTTTTTAAGGAGAAGATGTAACCAACAAACATACATTGCTGTTTTATGTGTTGTGATTATTTCTATTTGTGAATGGTTGTGGTTGTGTTGTTTTTTTTTTTTTTTTTTTGAAAAAATTTTTGAATGGTTGGTATATTTTTTGTGTGTGTGGTTTATGTAAAAAACATTGCACTGTAGTTGGATTAATCTTCTATGATTATCAATGGCAAATTTTAATTTATCCATAACTGTTGAATGTTGATGTATGAAAACTTTTGTTACTTAAATTCAACTATTAATGTGTGTTGCTGTAAATTTGATTGAATATCATAAACTGCTAAATGCTTATTGTTGAGATGGTATATCTGGCTTAAGACATAAAGATAAGAGGAGTACCCTTGTCCAAAATTCTTTTAAATATTTTTTAAAAAATATTGCCATCATAAAAAAAAAAAAGAGATTGTTAGCCCAATGGCATCTTTATAGATTTTTATAATTTTATTAATTTATATTTTTTAATTAAATGTTTTAAAAAGATTATATTTATTTGTTTTTAAAAAATGCAGTGTTGACACTACGTGCTAAATGAGTCGACACCTTATACCATTTGTATTGACACATTGTGCTAATTGGGTTGACACTTAGTGTTCTTGAACAGAACGTTTTATATCGACACCAATTGGCTTTTGGGTCGACACTAATAGGAAAAGCACGCTTGACGAACTCAAGTGTATCTACACTATTAAAGTTTAGGGACGACACCTTAACAGTTTTGCTTGGAACGTTTCAAGAACTCAGGTGTGTCGACACCAAATAGGTTTGGGTCGACACCTGACCGGGATCCAAGCTGAGTCGACACCAATGCAAATGGGTCGACACCTCAGTACCTTGACGAGATGCAGCTTGTGTTGACACCAACATGCATATGGGTCAACACAAAGTGATCCTTCGGGGTTTCAAACCACGGGTTCTAAGTGTCGACACTAAAGTTACATGAGTCGAAACCTAAACACTATCTGCAAAACTCAACGTGTCGACACCAAAGAGCTACGGGTTGACACCAAGACTTCAAGTCATTTCCCAGATACTAACCCATTAGTGTCGATACCACGGAGTAACTGAGTCGACATAAAGGCACTATTTGGAAACAAGAAGTTTAGATCGACACCAAAGTGAAGAAGTGTCGACACCGAAATTTCAGTAGTTTAGTCAGACTTCCTGGGTCGACACCAAAATGAAGAAGGATCGTGTAATAATTGTAATTTTTTTTTGTGTATCAATTGGATGGTAAACGAAGCCCGTTGTTTGCAAAATTTTAGTTGTGTTTTCTAGGCACGTAGTTTTAGGTATTCATCGGCGTCGATCGTTGATAAGTTAGATATAAACTCTGTTTGGTTTAAATAAGTGACTTTTTAGTTTTAAAAATAGTTTATTTCTATATTTTTTATGCATAAATTTTAATTTTAAGTTTATTTTAATTAAATAATAATCCTAAAATATTGATATAGAATGGGTGTTAAAAAGATAAGATTAAACTAAGCATCATCTTAAAATGATGAGAGTAAAAGAAAAAAAATATTACTAACCCACCCCTAGCGTTTCCCCTCCCTTCTTTCTTTTGTGCGCCGCCCCACATTCCCAACCCAATTCCCTGCGCCTCCCTCTTTCCCCTGTTTTCTTCTCTTTCTCTTCCTTTTCTTCTCTTCCTCCAACGGCCGGCTTTTTCTATATACGGTAAATTTTTCTTCTTCTATCTTTTTCCATGGAAAGTTCATGAAAAGTTTTATTTATTTATTTTTTATTATTATTATTTTTTTAAAATTTATTCCATAGGATCCTAGATTTTATGGTTAAACCTTGTTTGTAGGTGTTTGAAAGTGAATAATTCACTTTATTGAAATTATATGACTTCTATATCATTTTCCACCATTGTTGAATCTTGAAGCTATTTCAGAATTTTCTAAGCTTCTCTCCTACAAGCCATCAAAGATAGGGGCTTTTGTTTATTTTTGACGTACAAATGAGATGTGTGATTGTAGTTAATATTTGCATTGTTGTTAAATTGGTGTTTTTTTACACGAAAGTGAATTACTTAGACTTTAATTATTTTATTTTATTTTTTTTATAATTATTTGAAATATTGAAATATATATACTTGGACGTAAAATGTTTGGGTTGGAAATATTTGTATGCTCAGTACGAATCTTAGTACGAATCTCATAAACTAGTGGAAGAGCTAAAGTTATTTCTTTTTAAAAAATATATATAAGACAATGAAAAGTAAAAGAATTTTCAGAATGTCTTGAGGAAATGTGGTTGACACCTAAGGTAGTGAATTAGACGGTTTGATTTACGAGTTCTAGGCTCGCTGCGCAGGTGGGTTCCTATATCCGGGATGTTAGTGCCTCAAAGTAGGTCGTCACAATTCACTAATGCAATGGAGTGCATAGGTGGGTTAGGTGACGGTGCACTGCCACTAGGACACATAGGCCTAGTGGTAAGGGATGGTTGTCTACTCTCTTAGGCGTGTCATACTCCTCATGGATTGTTAACTTGGATTAATTAAAAGTTTTATGAAACAAAAATTAAAATTGTTAAAGGTTTATGGATCTAATGAAATGTGACTTTGCATACTTTTATTTTGTTTCAGTTGACATATATTATATCTACTTTCTTTCATACTTACATTTGTTGGTTATTGATAAACTCTGATCCCTCTGGTTTGTTCATGTGTTTGGACATTTCAGGTTCTGCTGTACCTCATGAGTAGTTGTACTTCTGGAGTTTCTGTTGAGAATTATTTGAATTATGTTGAGAATTATTTGAATATTAATAATGTAGTCACATTAGTGTTTTGTTAACTTTTGTTTAATTTTCTTTGGTATAGACTATAAGTTTATTTTTTTTTTCTTTTATTGTTTCGTAGCAGTAGTTTAGATTAAAGTATTTGGATATTTTACTTTGGAAATTATGTGTGCATAAAAAGTTATGATGGATAGGTTATAATTTACTTTCAGTTGTGATTTTGTTATTTATACACGATAATTTCGTTTATTACATGTTATTTTTATAAATGATTAGAATTGTTAGATTATCCAAAAAATAGAAGAGATCTTACCATTTTTTTTAAATGTTTAACACTTAGATTAAGAATATTTTTTAAAAAAGTTTGGGGTGTTACAGATCGGTACCATTTTTTTAGTAGCCAAGTCTGACTGAAAGGGTTGACACCAAAGTGAAGATGTGTCGACACTATTTTTTCAATAACTAAAGTCTCTCATCTAAGTCAACTCCAACGAAGACATGAGTTGACACCTCGAGCAGACCATGAAGTTTTGAGTCGACACCAACTTTGATATGAGTCGATACCAAGGTCCCAACTGAAAAACTGAAGTAATGCATGGGTCGACACCACTATGTGGGAGACAAAAATACAGAAATAAGGTCAATACCAATGAAGTACTGAGTCGACACGTTTGCCCAAGAACCAAGGCTAAGACCATATTGTGTCAACATCAAAGGATTTTGTATTGACACCTATGACGGATTTCAAAATATGTGCTGATTCCAACGATAACTTTTTGAGAGTATATATTGCCTCCATCAATCCACCAACGGTCATTTACTTCTGTGGGCTATATAAGGAGTTAATTTTCAGAGTTTCAAACTTATGGACACTTTTCTATTAATTATATTGAAAGTTCAAACTCTTCATTGAAGCATTTACTACTATTCACTCCTCCAGCCCAAACACTCTCACTACATTGCTCATTTATTTGTAATCATAGTAAAGAGTGATTGTAAGTGAATATCTGATTCAAATCACATTTATTATAAAAAAATGGTGAGTCAGTCTTGTGATCCTTTTAAGAGAGTCTGAGAATTTATTAAAAAAGAGCTTAAGAGTATTTAGAAAAATAAAGAATTATTTGTAGAAACTTCATCAAGCTATAAAGGCTTTTGAATGCGCCTGTGAATCATTCGGATATAATGCAAATTCTCAAGAAGAGTCTTGAGGAGTGAATGTAGGCTTGAAAGAAGCTAAACCACGATAAATCTTGGTGTCTGATTTCAATCTCTCTCCTTAACCTCTTTAATTTCATTGTTTATATATTATTTGCTATACTTGTTTGTAAAATTTGAAGTATTCGAATAAGTTTTTAAGTTTGTTACTATTCTTTTAAAACTTAATTCACTTTCCTCTTGAGTTGTTTAGGACTAATAGGGTTATACCGTGGATTTATCCAAAAAATAAAAGCAATTCTGGTAAAATTTTTATTATTTATACTTAGAATATTTCATAAAGTTTGGCGTATGACAGAAAGTGTAGATGTACCCCAAAAAAAAGCATGTATATGAAATAACACGTGACACATGAACCACTTGACACACGAAAATGTATGTATAAAAATAAGAACTGGACGAAGTTGTATGCATAAGTTATAAACATGTATATGAGAGATTAATCATCAAGTTCCCACAACACATCAAAATAAAAAACATATTAAAAAACATATCAATTTCATTTTTTGACTAAATGTTTTTACTTTTTCGAATCGTCTCGATGTGATAAACCTAAAAAGTAAAAAATTTTGATTAAAAGATGGAAAAAGTCTACTAAAGACGAAAATAAGTAATATAAAATTTTGCTTATTGCCTTATTTTAACTTATTTTTGTCTTTTAAAAATTTTTATTATATTTTGATCATATTTTTTTTTATTTTTTCGGCTCGTCTCGGCGAGAAGGGTCAAAAAGTATAATAATTTAACTAAATGATGAAAAAAATCACTAAAAATAAAAATAAACAAATCAAATAAGCACATAAATAATTAGCCCATGCAGGTCTGTATTGCAACAGTAGAAATGGGCTTTGGGAGAAAAACAGATAGTGATGACAATTTGAAAAAAAGAGATAAAAAAGGAGTTTGGAGGGTGAAAGGGTTTGAGTGGGAGTGAAAAATTGGAGTTTGAGTGGGAGAAGGAGATATGAATTGTAAGTGATAACTTCTTTTGTTGTATTTAATTGTAAGTTTAAGAATTAAACAAAGGAGAGAAAGGAATTTTGTTTTTAATAAGAAATTAGTCTGAGGGGTTTGAAAAATTGGGAGCGATTACTAATAATTGCCAAATTCATCCCGAGTTTTATAAAAAATAAACTCAGAAGTCGCATTAATTTGAATTTTAGTTAAATTTGGATTTTAAATATCTTTTTAAAGTGAAAAATACTTTTACACGAGAATAAAATACCATATGATATATTGTCTCTACTCTAAATATTCCAAGTAATTTGGTATTTTATTTTAATTAGGGAAGTGAAATGTGAAATTGCACTTTTTTGTTGTTTTTTTTAGAAAAATAAAAAATTCAATGTTAAAATTAAATAAACTTTTTTGTTTTTATTTTAGAAAAATAAAAATCATTGTTAAATTTGTATGGTATTCACCTTCATAACTTGGTAATCTAGAAATTACATAGTATTGAAAACTGATTTGAGGGTGAAGTTTTATTTTTTTTATTATTTTTTTGAGGATTGGGATATTTGAGGAAAAGGCATATATATTTTTGAATATTTAAAAAGAAAATTAGTTTAGATTTTTTTTTTTTTTTTTTTTTTGGAGAGGTGAGGAGCCGTGGGGTTGTGAACGGTAGATTTAATTTATTCATTGGTTATTTGTTTTAAGAGTAGTGGAAAGATGAAATTCAGATATGTCACATAGGAAAAAGGATGCTTACTTTGCAGGAGAGGGTAGTATTGAGATATTAGAAGCTTTTCATATCCCTACCACATTCCTATATAGATATACTAACATCGATCCGGGGGGGAATTATTAAAATTAATATTAAAAAATTAATAGACAAATAAATGCAAGAAAGTTTTTAAAAAAATTGTATAAAAATATAAAATATACCCTGTAGAAAGTTTTTCATATTTTAGTTGATTTGTTGGTAATGAAATATGAAATTTAGCAATATTGTTTTATTAGTATTTAAAATAATAAAATATTAAATATTGGCTGTCAAGCATTACTTTTGTTGGGAATATTAGAATATAATATATAAATTTTTGAAGTCACATTTATATAGTGAACTAGTCAAATTCATTTTAACCCGTGTTCAAGGTTTAAAGAATAATTTTTAGCATACAATAGTTATATTAATTTATAAAAGAAAACACCATTTGGTGTTTATGAAAAGTAGAAGTTCTACAATTTGAAAAATATTCAATAATAATTGTAAAATATACTTGCTAAATATTTTTTGGTGTTTTTTTTTATTATTAGTTTTTCAACTTTATATTTATTATGTGTCTATTTCTTAGTATTCTGTTTAGGAAAACAATTATTTGAGTTTGCATGGAGAAATTAATGTTGTGTGACTTTGGGTAATTGAATTTAATCTTTTTTATATTTATATTTATTAGTATTTTAATCTTTTTTTTTTTTTTTATCATCTGAGTTTTGGTAGTTGGATTTTATATAATTGGTTTGTCAAATTATAATTTTCATATGATTTAATTCCTATTTATGTTTAGAAGTTTTCTTGTGATTTAATTACTTTTATAGCAGTAACCAGTAGGACGGGGAATGATTTAAGATTGAGAAAATTATGTACCTATAAAATGAATTCAAAATTTCATCTTAGTGTAGGGTGTAAATTCAAATTTAGTTGGCTGTGAGTATTAATCTTGACCATCCATTTTGAACATCATGTCATTTGTGTGGTAGTGAAGATCTCTTTGGAAGTGAAGATATTAATCTCATAAAACTAACAGATAAAAGTCTCTCATATATAATTTTTTTTACAGATAAAATTGTTAGAATGAAAACTTGATTTAGGCTAATTTATACACAAAATTCAAATAAAGATAGCCAAGTCCAAGTAATTAAAATCTTATTTCTAGAGAGCCCATGCTTTAGAATATTCTCTCGAGAAGAATATGATTGTGTTAAATGATCTAATTTATGATGATTAGGTGGTAGGTGGTAGGTGGTAAGTGGTAACACGTAGATGGAAGTTGTGATAAATATATATTTAGAATAGTCCATAACAAGTATAAAAAGGGATGAAGTTAAGTATTTTGTATAAATCAAAATTTGAAAACAAGTTCAATATAAAAAAATCTTCCATCCACCTCTCTTACCTAGGAGTGGGCATGGGTCAGCCTGACCCAGGTTGAGCTTTAACTCGGAACTGAACCAATCAAGATTGGTTATGAAGAAATGGATTCAAAACCAAACTATCCATAATTTGGAACCAACCCAATCCAACCCATTTTAACTCGGGTTGGTTCAGGTTGAACCGCGGTTCCATGATCTTTCCCCCCCAAAAAAAGGTCTAACTTTAGCTGCATTGCAAAAACACCAATATATTCTTGCTTCAGCTTGCAAAACAAAAAAATAGTAAATAAATAAATTCTTCCTTCAGTTTTAGCTCCAAACTTAGCATCATCATCAAAAACACCAATGTCGCTGGATTGGTTCGCAAATTTTGAATTAGACATTTACATGAAGAAAGAAAGAGAAAAAAATCGATTAAGGTAGTAATAGTCTTTAGTTTCACAAATAATTGGACTGTCAAAGATGAAGAAGCTAGAAAGATAATTAGTGGTTATGGCTCTTTTTATCTCACGGACACTTCCCTGTCCATCCCTCTCAAAATTAACTAATAAATTTAGTCTTTATAAATAAATATATATAATTATATATATGTACCTTCAGGTCTCGAGTTGTGTTGATTTTAAAATTTGCCAACATGAGAACTAACCTAACCATATCTGCTTCAAAAAATTTAAACCCAGAGCCAACCCATCACCTTGGTAGAACCGAACCAATCTAACTCATAGAAGTCATATTAGGTTGATTCAAGGGTTATTTGGGTCTCTTAGGCACCCCTACCCTTATCTCTAACCTTCCTCCTCCCCCTCCTAAATTTGATCCCCACCAAATAAAAAAAAACTCCTCTTCCAACAAAGTGGTATCCGATCCAAGTTCTTGTGAAGAAGATGACCCAAAAGATTTCAATTTCCTCCACTTGCCAAAGATAACTATGGTCAATGGAGCATCCAAATGAAGATATATCTTCGTAGACAAGATGTGTGGGATGTTGTAGACATAAAAAGTTACAAGAATGAGCTACTTCAAAGCGACAAAGGGACGTTAAAGTGAGAGATCAAAAAGCATTTTCAATCATCCAATAAGGTGGGGATGATGCTAACTTTGAGAATATCACAAGTGCAACCACCGCCAAGCAGGCATGAGAGATCCTATAAAATTCTTTCAAAGGAGTTGATTAGGTAATTAAAGTTCGTCTTCAAACTCTTAGAGGTGAGTTTAAGTCTTTACAAAGAAAATCATCTAAATAAATTTTGGATTATATTTCAAAAGTTTTGGCGGTAGTTAACCAATTAAAAAGAAATTGTGAAAGTATAAATATTGTCTGGGTAATTGAAAAGATTCTGCAATCATTAGATCCAAAATCTGACCATGTTTTTGTAGCAATTGAAGAGTCAAAAGATAGATTCCATGATTGCTGATCAACCTATAGGATGATTGCAAGCCTGTGAAGAGAAAATCAATAAAAGAAAGAAAGAGCCATTGGAGTAAGTTTTTCAAACAAAACTCACTCTCTATGGAGCAAATGAAAGATTTTACAATGAAAGAAGCCAAAAAGAACATGGGCATGGTCGTGGCCAGGAAGAGGTAGAGAAAGAAGAAGAAAAGAAGAATATTATTTCAAGAAGGAAGAAAGAAGATTAAATTCTCAAGCAATAAGAGGACGGGAAAGAGAGAGTTACTCAAATGGAAGGCAAAGGTATGACAAATCCAAACTAAAATGTTACAATTGTCAAGAGTTTGGCCATTGTGCTTTTGAATGTCAAATTAATACTAACCATATTGAAGAGAAGGCTGATTTTGTTAAAACTAAAAAAGAAGAGACAGCATCTACCTTGTTATTAGCCTATAAAGGAAGTAAAAATGGAGAAAAGAATACATGGTATCTTGACACAGGAGCGAGCAATAACATGCGTGGAGACAAAGGCTTGTTCGTGGAGCTTGATGAATCAATAAATGATAATGTCATTTTTGGTGATTTGTCCAAAATTTCAGTGAAGGAAAAAGGTAAAATTCTAATTCGCTT
>JAUMHN010207203.1:0-21031 GCA_032360265.1 Heliamphora ciliata
CATAATTTGAGTTAGGGCCGGGAGTTTAGTCAAGACCTTTAGTGGAATAAGTTCTGGTTTGTACGGGAAAGGATCTAGCGCGGGGATAGAGTTAAGGAAATCCGGTTTTCTCATACGGTTAGCCCGAGTCCTATACTTCCTCATGATCCCTCACGTAGCCCATTATACGCACGGATATTTTTCTTATTGGTTTCGGTAATTATTTAATTTAATTAGAATACCGGTTTTACCGTTGGGGACATTCAGGAATTAAATTAAATAATGAGGGGCGTTTTAGGTTTTTGGCACACCTAGGGATTGCTCCATAAGTGGCCGGCCCTAATTAAGGGGATGGGATTTGTTTTTATTATGGATATATATCTCTTGCTATTTTTTAGTTAGGAAGAGATATAGATGCCATACATATCTTAAATGATATATTGTATATATCAGTAAGAGGCACAAAAAATTAACCCTAATCCTCCCTAGCCGCCGCCCCCTCTCTCTCTTTTTTGGCAGATTATTTTTGCCTTTTGGAGAGAAATATGAGAAGAAATCGACGAGGAGAAAAAGATTTCGATTGGAATCAGTGCCCACACACTGTGATCGTCGTAGTGCGTCCAAGACATATGTGAGAAGGTTACAAGGTCGTCTTCAACATATTCGGGACTTATTGAAGCTTTTCGACAATTTTCATAAAGGTTTAATGTTATTAAGATTAATATTGTTCTCAATTTTCATGAAAAACACATACGTCGTTTTTTACGGTCACGACGTCGGTTCAAAATTTTTTTCCGCTCCAACAGAGAAAAGGTAGAGAGAATGGAAGAAACAAACATTTTCCAAACGTTTCAGCCGCTGGAGTACTTAGTGTCTGATGACCTTGAAAGTTGTGAACCTCCTTGAAGTTTGAGAACTGAGTTACGAGTGAGTGAGCTCAAGGATAAGGGAAAGAGTATGAGTTGCAGATATGCTGGGAAGAGCATCAGTCGCGACTGTGTTGGAAGGAGTAAGGGTTCGGGTTACGATTCTAACATGCGACAAGTAACAATCCCGTGGGATTCCTCTGAGGATGCAGGTTTGTGGTCTAGTCATTATCTTAGCGATTAGGAGATCGTGTTTGGGAACGGTGCTGGGTGCAAGAGGACCGTAGAAGGGTTCGATAGTGTGGTTGGCTTAGTGCTGAGATAGCGTATCTTGAGTGTGATATAGGTTGTTTGTGTTCAACACTTGTTTTAGAGGTAGGTATGTAGTCTGTCTATGGGACCGAAGTGTAGAGTAATAAGGTTCAGCAGTATACCATGTGGTTTGGCTGGCCTAGGGCGATAGGTGAGAAATCCTGGATTACGATGCCTGTGATTGATGTGTGCTTTGAGAGCGGGAGTGCAGAAGGTGTCTGCATGGTTGTTAGAGTTATTAGTAACTCTGGATGAAAGGTTTCAGAATTGGGTTTCCTTTGTTTGGCGCCGTGCATTTTCTATGTGAGCTGCTTGGACAGTGGTCTCGAAGCCGTGATGTGGTTGTGATTTGCTTAGTTAGGTGAGTAAGCACAACCTGGTGGAGTGAGATTTTGGCGCGATGAAAATGTTGACGTGTGTCTCCGTGCCTGATTAGTGATGAGCTCGTAGTCTTATAGGATGGGATGTGTTGTACGAGGTATGCAGATTAATGGTATTTGTATGTATGCAAATGACGTTGAAGAGTTAAGAGCTTGGCATAGCTAATGGTCTGAGTACCGTGATCGTGGTTGACGGCAGCTGTTTGACTGTGGTTGATGCGGCTTCAAGGTAAGGTTTACAGGGTTCTTTGAGGACTAAGTGTTGATGAGTACTAGGAGTATGCTGAGATTGGGTCATGGGTTTAGTTGAGCCTTTTCTTCTCTCCGGACAGAGATAGAGTTTCTTTGTAGACGGTTTATCTGGTGAGAGTTATTTCATCTTGGATGGATACAGATGCCGGGATCTTGACTGGTTCAGATTTGGTTGTGTTTTGAGACCATGAAAAATCTCTGGGGGTTTTGTAACTTGTATTGCTGTGATTGGATGATTATAAGATGGATTCTTCGTGGCTTCGATGCGTGGTATGAGATGCTGTACATTCAGGCATCTGTGTGTGTGACTTGGGATCTAATTGCTCCCGCGGTTGGGGACCGTAAAGAATTGTATGCTAGGGTTGTATTATCATGCGGTGGAAGACTATAAAGGAGTACGTATGAGTTTGGTAAACATAGTAGGTTGTGGTATCAAGTCAGAGTGCGGTTTGTTATGTAAGATGGTTAAACCATTTGGGTTATGTTCCCTGTGAGGTCGGGTTGGTGGACGCGGAGTACTCCCTTATCAACAAGAGAGTTGGTGTTGAGACGCCGAGTTCTTTTTGTAGTGATCAGCTGAGAATCATTAACATTTGTTTACAGCTTGTTTTGGATTGTGTGGGTATGGTTGTACCTCTAGCTCTTAGCATAGTGAAAGTTTTGACAGAACAGTGTAGCTGTGAAATCATATGGTGGGTTCTTGATAGACTTTTGAGAGTCTGGCTTTGGGTTTTATTTGGGGTTTTGAACTGCTCAGAGTTCTTGGAGTCGAGGAGTGATCGTCGACTGTGGTAAGTGTTATGTTTTGACATAACTGTCTATTTGGATGATGATTGTGAGAGTATGATAAGGTATGAGTCAGAAAGGATGCGATGATTGAGGAATCTTGGTTAAGTGACTTGTTTGGGTCGGGTGACCTTGTAGCTGTGATGCCAGATTGGTTTTTGGTTGTGTGGAACCTTGTCTAGGATAATGGTGTATCACCTAGTGTTTTCTTAGGGTAAGAATTGTGGTTCATGTTGGAAGTTTGAGTAGAGGATGAAGGTTTAGAGGAAATACATTCTTTGGTATTCCAAGTGAGTTAAGTGAGCTTCTCTCTGGAGTTGGATGTTTGTGTTGTTACTCGTGGATGGGCGTTGTGTCAGCTTTGAGATGGCATTGTTAGCATCAGCAGGGTAATGATGTGGTATCAAAGTCGGTGGTCGTCTAGTGATCGCCAGAACTTGAGTAAAAAATTTGTGTGTAATTTGTGACTTCGTGTGATCGGTGTCAGGGTTCGACATCTTGTGTTTGGACTCGGAGGTAGTCCTTAGTGTGCATTGTGAGGTGTGATTGAGCAAGTTTGTGGCAGTAAGAACGAAGGGGTGGTAGTCTCTAAGTTTGGGCGTGGAGAGTGTTTACGATCAAGTACCGTGATGGATTGGTCTCGTGTGATGCGTTTGTGCTGGAGTGGTTCATGTACGATGAGAGTTATGTTTTGAGGTTTGGCAGTGTGAGTTGGATCTTGATCTGACGTTTCGCGGATGTTTCCTGGATGATAATGGTGTCAGTGGGACTTGCACGTGTAGGCAGTTTGTGAGGAGATCGAATCTTCAAGTCGTGTTTACCTTGCGTGACGATAGGTTTGGGATTTCAGTTGTTGAGGCATTTTGCTGTTGTGCAGTGTTGCTGGATTGGCATCAGAGACTGTTTCTGGTTGATGGGCTAGTGTTTGGCAGGCATTTCAGTGTTAAATTTTGAGGGCAAAATTCCTTTAAGAGAGGAAGAGTTGTGAGACCCTGACCCATTTCATTTTCGGAAATGATTTAAGTGTTGATGGAGTTGGAGTTAACTTTTGACCTCGATGATATTTTAGGTGAGTACTTTGAGCTTGGATGTGCACGAAATATATGTTTGGGGAGAGAAAATGAGGTTCTAAGGAATGTTGGACGAATACATGTGAGAAGTGTTGGGTCCTGTTCTCGGGTTTTCACCCAGCGACAACTGCCTGAGCAGTGGCCTGTCCGCTCGAGCGGGCATGTGGCAGAGAGCTGGGTCGGTGGAGACCGCTCAAGCGGTATCAAGCGGGGAATGAGCGGGTTGAGACAGTGTGTTATGTCAGCAGGGACCGCTTGAGAGGTGTCCCGAGCGCTCTAGTAGTGGAGGCCAGGTGCAAAATTCTATAAATATCAGAGGCTTAGAAGATATTTTGGAAAAGTTAACTTCTAAGCTAAGTTTTGGTTTTCTCTACCTTCTCTTTAGATTTTGATGGTCCCGGGGCTCAATTTTTGATGATCCAACAGCAGATCCTTAGTATCCTCGTGGTTGGCTACGCTTTTATTTACACGATATTTCATTCTGACGAAGTTCATTTTTGCACGTGGATTGAGGCGTCAAGTTTCTGACTCAACGAGGTAGGATCCTAGATTATGTTGTCTTTAAAGGGTGCTACGTGCAATTATATGTATTTTTACCGTTTAAAAATGCATGAAAAATTCATTTACGTTTCGATAAAATTGGGTTTTGGTTTTAAAGGTGTTTTGTGTTGATTTCGGTTGGATGGAATCGGGTTTAGAGTGTTCATTTCGAGGTTTTGTGATAGTTTTGGGATTAGGTACATCCGAGGGTGTCGAAAATATGTTTGGAGGGTTCAATTTAAGGTTAAGATGGTGGTTTGTTAGTGTTTGAAAGTTTTGGAGCTTGAAAACCAAAACAGGAGAAAATTTAGGTTTTTCTTGGGTGCCTGCACGCACGAGCGCCCGATGTCCGCTCGAGCGGACTGGCTGCGCAGGGCCAGTTTCTTTTAATCATATCTCCCTCATTCGGACTCGAAATTAGGTCGCTTTTGTACTCAAATTTAAGCCCCAGAAGTCTTCTTCTCAATATAATTAGATTTGTAGAAAAAGTGATGATCAAAATAGTGAGGATATATCAAAATTTCTTAACCGTTCTTCATCCCTTTTTGGCTAAATGCCTTGGAAAAGCTTATTTTTCGTCCTTAGTGGAACTTTTTATCAAATTTCTTGAACCTTGGGAGTTTGTTTGTGGGTGTTTCACGTGACCCAGGTGTTGGGACATGATAGTGACGGTTGGCCAGTTACGCTACGTGTAGTTATACGCTTTTTCACCGGTTGAAATGCTTATATATCATGTTTTGTGTTCAAACCTTGTTTACTCGGATAAAAGCATGTTTTGTGCTTTTCTTGGTTTATTATATGATATTGAACTTGTGGATGTTCATAGTTTTCAAAAAGGTGATTTTGAAAACGGAGGTTTTATGAAACTCTTGAAAATGTGTTTTTGAAAGTTTGGAGCTAACCCTTGGGGTTGAGTCTCAACTTTTTATAACATTTTGATGGAAACATGTTTTCAATGTTGTTTGATCTCCATGTTGATGGATGATGTGGTGGTGGGCCACTGGATCTCTTCTTATACATGTGATGTATAACAGTTTTAAAAGATTTTTTGTAGTTGAGCTACGTACTGGTTTTTAAATGATTTCTATAGATGTACCGTGATAGTGGGTGTATTGAGTTGGGCTTCTATTGCTCGTTGGTAGAAGTCCAAAAACGTGCACAGAGTAGGTTCGCTACGGTCCTTCGGGTTAATTCCCGTAAACGTGGTTTGGATGCTTCTTCCATCGGTCGCAAAAATCCGTAAAGAGCTGGTTGCCCCATGAGTGGCTACGTTGTTGTGACTCCATATAGAACTTGTCATTACCTAGCAGGCCTTAAGTGGTTCAGGGATAGGTAATAGGCAGGAGTCTATAGTTGTTACCTTTGTCCTTGTGTGTGGCAGAGTCAGTACATAGGAATCATTTTATCGTTTTATTTTCCTCGGATGTGTGATTCGAGTGAAAAAATAATATTTTGTTCTCAGCTGTGTGGTCTGAGTGGAAAATAACATTTTAGTTACTACTTTTCTTTAACTGTGAAAATGTTATCTGCATTATTGATATGCATGGTTTTAAGGATGGAAACGTGGGATTTTATGAAGTAAAACCGTTTTGAGACTCGTGTTAGCCTAATGGAAAACTTGTGATTTTGGGATAGAAATTCTTTTTGGCTCATGTGGTTGAGTCAATTATATGCTATGTGATTGCATATCCTTCTTCACGGCTTTATAGTCTATTTTTATTGGGTTTCAGCTCACGTTGTAGGATTTTATTGTAAAACCTTTGTCAGGTGAACATGGTCCTGTAGGTTGACTTTGAGGTACCCGGGGATGGCTGATGACAACTTTTGTTTTGTCTTGATAGGTAGTTTACACGTTTTTGTATATGTTTCATGTTTAGATGTAACTTGTTGTAAAGCATATGTAATTCTTATGGATAAATGCATGTTTTATACTTTCGAGAGAAACCTTGGGTTTGTTGTATTTCAGTTTCGGTGATTGTTCTTGAGCTTTTCGTGTGACCCGAAGTTTGGGGCGTGACATTATTTCCCATAGATTTTTTTCAATTTGTTTTCCATGTACGCTTATAGATTTTATGCATTGTACCAGGTGGATCACCATATGTATACTAAATAAATGATTACATTTTGTTTCTACTACATTTAATGAGAAGCGTATGATCTTTTATGAAATGTCACATCCAAAGACTACAAAACAAAAGTCCATTTTAACTTCCTTCAATTAAACTTGAACCAAAAGAATGGTGTTTATCTAAATTTTCATGTCCAAATAGACTTTTTCTTCGGCACAAAAAATCTAATAGCCATTAGTTTACTAAAAAGACTTTGATCACGCCAACTAATATGCTAGAATTTGGATTTAGTGTTAATTAATCAAAAATTTATTGTTCTTTAGTATTTTATTATCACACATTTCACATACATTCCTTTGCTGCACAATTCCAATCATTGAATAAGTGTTGCCGGTGAAAATAATAAAGGTTAAAGCTACAACTAATAATACACCCAAATATGATTTCAAAAACACAATTTAATGGAAATTTACATGTCGAACAATGTGTTTTTTTTAAGGCATATTTGTCATTGGCTTGGACAGTTTCTTTAGGAGAAAACGATTACGAAATTAAACTAATATAGTATGTTTCCACTGTTACATAAGTTTTCACTGGTTTTGATAGTTTATTATACAAAAGAAGGCGAGGTCCCCCTATGTTATGTCCATTGTCGTGTGGTTGTGTGATTAGGTTTTTTGTTATCATATATAGAAGTTTTGGGGTTTTGTAGTGTCACGTCTCGAATCCCGGGGACTCGTGAACCAACCCCAAATCGTCTCGTACAAAGGTCATCAATTATAAATTTCATTCACTACAGATTTGAGTTCAAAACATATTAAAAAGAAATAAGGTTTTCGTCAACAACCATATTCTCGTACGTATAAAATCTCAAACGAATGTTTTAAGGTTTCAAGAGTTCATTTATGACAATAATATTATTACAATTATCTGCTTAACTTTATGTACAAATATAATGCAAAATACAAGAAACATTGAATCTATCCTTTAGCTCTTCCCAAATGCGTCCATAGCCACGGTATCATCCCTGCTCCTCGGGACCTGAAATGATTTAGTGTACGTACGTGAGCCGAAACTTGTATGATAAAAATTAACTCAAATGTAATGCATGATTTGTGAGGTGTGATAGGTGCAACCGTAGAAAAATGCAAATTTTCACCAATTTATTATTCGTTCTTACCAACCCACGCACACCAATTTATTCCCATTTGTTCCTTCACATTATCCATATTACTATCCCTTTACTAGTTTTCTCACAAAACCCGTATCACATTTAATTACCCGGTTTATTACAAAAACCATATCACATTTAATGAACTGGAGTCGGGTGCAGCTTATAGAAACCCCTCCTTGGTAATTCTCAACAGGCTATGCAAAGCCATTGGGTAATAGATAGTTCTATAACTCACCACGACACAACACCACATTTCGGGGGCTAACCCGTGGACACGTGGTCCCCATGTTGCCTAAGTTTCTGGTCTTTCATCGCGGAGCTGTGCAAGCCCAACTTAATCCACATCAATCAATACGGCTCATTATTCATCGATACTATCATTTTTCAAAACTTGGGAGTTCTACCAACAATTGGTTCCTCTCCCAAACATTGCCACAATTTATCATTTCAATTTCAACTTCAGATTTCCCATTTCATTTTCAAACCATACTTTGTTTTAGTGTTCAATCTCTTTCTTTAAATCAAATGCATCTAGAGATTTAATACACAATTTCTCATAACTCATATCTCTTTTATCCGCCTTACTAGGTGCCAACAACACAATGATAATTCAATCACGTTCATGCCATTTCAAAAAAAGAATACACCCGTCATATGCATGTATATACATGTATAAGTTTGAAGTCCATTTTCATTGTAAACTCCAACCAACGGGTTCTAAACATATTTCCCAACCCAAGTGTAGTTATGAAGGTGTACCACCAACCCAAGAGATTAGAAATTTGGTAAAATGGTCCAAGAATGATAAAAATAACTTTTTCTAAAACATTCGGCTAAAAACAGGTAAAAAACGGTTATGGGATTTTGACATACTCTCACTATTTTAATCATAACTCTTTCTACAAAATTAATTTTATTATGAGAGTAATCTCATTGGAAAGAAGACTTTTGGGACTTCAATTTGAGTACAAAAACGACCTAATTCAGAGTCCGAATGAGAGAGATATGATCAAAAGAAGTTAGCCTTGCGCAGCAAATCTGCTCAAGCGGACAGAGGGCGCTCGAGCACCTAAGCTCTCTGCCATGTGACAGCTCGAGCAGATAGGGCTCTGCTAGAGCACACTGCCTGTCTGCTCGAGCATGCTGGTACCCAAGAAAAACTCAGATTTTCCCTTATTTTGTTTTTCTAACCTCAATACCCTTAAATCATCATCAAACATGTTTCAAATCTTGATTTCCACCCCCAAAAACATTGGATTCAAGTCTCATAATCCCTTTTTATGTAATAATTTCCCAAAATTATGGTTAATCCTTTCGCAAAAACCCCTATTTCCGTCAAACCCAATGCAATACACCCACAAACCTATCAATCTATCAATCAAACATGAAATCAACTCAATTTTTATGCATATAAACAAAATATCAACCCAAATCTTAACAAACATATGAGAAAATCTAGATCCTACCTTAGATTTGCTCAAAAGCTTTAGATTACTCCAACTTCTCCCTCCCAGGGTTTGGACATTCGGAGATCTTGGCTCCTTGATACTCCATCTTCCATCTCCTTGCTCCAAAGCTTGATCTCTACCCTTGCTTACTCCCAATCTTGCCTCAAATCTTCAATTTTCATAGGAGAGAATTAGAGTTTCATGAGTGTGGTGGTCTCTCTCTGTGACGCCACGTTCTACGAGCACGTCGGGACATACGTAGCTATAATTAAGGGAGATATTCTAACCATGCATTTATAATTATATACGATAAATACTACATTATTTAATGTTCAGAACCTGTTCAGAATACTTAGTGATTACAGTCATCCAAAAAGTTTAACAAAAATTTACAAATGTTCACGAAAACTGAACAAAAGAGCAAAAAGAGAGATTTCTAAGTCTTCAAGCGACGTTGTTGGAGTTGGATGGCTCCTGTCACTCACCCCGTTCCTCGAAATCTTCTTCTTTCATGAACACACCTTCCTCAAACTATTCTTCTTCTTCACTTGTGGCACGAATGCCATGTGTCGAAGCCTAAAGCAAATTCCTTAATCCGTCTAACAAACTCACAACAAAATATTCTACAATACATATTGTATAATACCCAACACAATTTAAGGCCAAAGAGACAGATAACTTAACGTGTTCAACAGGGTAAGCATATATAATAACAATTGTGCATGTGCGTGATGCGGATAAATGCAATGCAGTTGCCCAACTCGACATACATCCAGAACAATATCATAAATTCCACGTCAGGAATTACAGAGTAGACTTAATGGGAACCTGACCGCCAAACCTATTCTTACCTCATTGCGAAGGGTAAACGCTCGCATTGGCTTCATGCCTCAGCCGTTTTACTCAATGGCAACGGCGTGGGGAAGCTAGTTTCATCCTTATTCCAACCCATCCATCCTTATTCTAAGTTCTCTGGCCAGATTACTTGCGCACAAAACCCTCCTTAAGGACAAGAATGCTCATTTGGCGTCAACCTAAAGTCTAAAGTATTGAAATTAAAAGGCTAGTGATGAACCCATGGTGCCTTATCCCTTTTTCATAATAAACCCTTTTTCATAATAAGTTGCCAAATCATTGGCAGTCATGGACGCCGTAGATTCAAAACCACAAAAGGAATCATTTTCATATAACCCAACCCACAATGATAGGTATGAAATGGACTCCAATAAATCAAGATGCAAATGTAGCAATACTCATGGTTTGCATGTAACAACCCCGCTCAAACCTTAGTATTAGCGACGGATAGATAATAAGAACCTAAGTCGCTACATGAACAAGAGAAACCCTAATTAGCCTAAAAACCTTAAGCAGCCCGAAAGCCTAATTTTGACCAAGAAACCCTAAAGGAGACCAAATACTCAAAGGCAAAATCCTAACACTTAGTAAAGTTTTGGAACAGCTTAAATTAAGTAAATAACGTAAAATATTAAATTATAAATTAAAAGTTCCCATAACTAAGGTAAAATGACCATTTTGCACCTAGTATAGTAAAAAGTCCTAAAAATTAAAAATTTGACACATGGACACCCACAATCAGATATTTATATACAATTAATTAACAAAATACAAAATAACAATAAAAATAACCAAATTTCCCTTGCTTGGCCGGCCACCTAGGAGAATGTGCCCAAAAAGCTAAATTTTACCTTTTTAAGTCTAAAAATGTGAAAAATATGTATAAATTAAGCATTTTTTTGACCCAACACTTTTTATACAAGTAATATACATATTAATATAATAATATAGGTCAACAAAAGTAAATAAATATTTATTTAAAACCTCTACACAATAAATAAGTCAAAATGCTAATTTTAGTCAAACTAGCTTAATTTAACTTAAAAGCATACACTTATTTAATTAATTGCCATCAAAATTATGATAAATCATGGGAAGACAAAATACATTAATAGAATAGGTTTTAGTAGATTTAGATACCAAAAAGATACATAAAATTAATATTTTATGTATTTATATTCACAAAAATGTACCAAAATACAATTTAAAATCCTAATTAATTATAAAATCAGTTTTTATCTGCCCAAAATCTGCTATGGCCGAAAATTCCACCTGCCCAAATTAGATTTTGTAAGTCTCCATTAAACTCCACCTCCCATGCAACCAATGAGAGTTAAATAAATTCAAATTTTATTTTTATGTAATAATTACCCTTCATTTTAAAATTTTTCTATAAAAATAAGGCTTAAAACCCCCATTCTCCTCCTTGTAGTTCGGCTGAGAGGTGAGAGGGAGAATACCAAAAATTATCTAAGTGTACTAAAAGAAGAAGAAGGAGAGAAGAAGAAAGAACGAAGGAAGGAAGAAGGAGGAACCAAGGAGAAATCATTAGAGCCAAGTCCATCTCTTCTTCACCCATTTGAGGATCAAAAGAGGTAAGAAATTCCTTCAAACCCTCTGATATTCTCCCCTAAGATTCCCCTCAATCCATCTCTATAACAAACCCTAAGAAAGTAAAACAAAAAATGAGTCAAAAAGGCGTCATAGGAGTGGAACAAGGGCTGTTTGTGTGAGATGGTGTTTTGTATGAGCTTGCATGTGTATGTTTTTAAGTTTTATAGCTTGTGTGTATTCTGGAGTTTTAGTTTATGTGAGTTTACAACATGCATGCAAGAAAACATGATAAAAATGTACACAACATAAGCTAAGCAATCGAAACCCCAAGTAGCCTGATTTTCTGGACTTACTCACTTTCTGCCACCAACTTTAAAACATCATAACTAATTGTAGAAAAATGATCTTAAAGTGATTTTTGTGTCCAGATCTATATTTTGGAGTTATATTTTATAAAAGATTGGTTTGAAGTGATTTCATTTTGTAGAACTCAAGATATCTCATTTTTTCCAAAGAGTGTCAGATCTTGACCACTCTGAGTTGCAGACCTAAAAACCCTAAGTTAAATTAATAATCGAGCTTTGGTCAAAACACAAAACTTATAGAGGACATATCTATTTTTCTACTCACCAAAATTGAGCCAAAACTATGAAGTCTTGATAGGTGAAAAGCCTTCCCAAAGTCACTATTAAGGTTCAGTAACTGACAGACCTCTCTGTCACACATTTTTATGAGAACCAAAACCTAACGTTTTAGAAACCAAATCCAAAAGTGGTAAATATGAACATTGTAGCTAACATATTAAACTAATTACTAAGAACAAAGAAGCCCAAAATACTCTCGTATCATACCCCAAAGAGTTTGAGCACTCTCTGTTAAAAACACACTCTACAGACCCTTTTTAGGTTGACTAAACTCTTTTTATAAATTGGCCAAATTCTCAAACGTTTTCCAAATAACTAGCCTTAGCACAAAACATGAAACTTGTAGGGGACACCTTAAACTAAAATCTCACCAAAAATCAAAGCCATAGCCAACAGAAGCTCATTTCCTATGTATTTCTCTGTAAATTGCTGAACCGTTTTTATTTAGATAAAATAAATGACCCCCGTGCCTTAGGATCTAGCATTAGTAATAAACATGAAAGTTGTAGGGAATATTTTTATCTAATTGGTGTTAAAATTTTAGAAATTAAATCAATATCTAAGTGCTTCAAAATACTATCGCAAGTTTAAAACTAGCAATTAAACTTGTACCTAAAATTGGCTAAGTGTTTGAATAGTTTGTTACTTATGAGACTTGAGTGTCTGAACCTTACATAAACTTTGTGAGTAATTAGTGTATGAAAATGATACTTTTGATGAGATGAACTCACGCCAATGGTTTGAGTCTATGTTGCTTAAATTGTGATTATGCTTCACATGCTTGTACTTAATGCTTTAGCAAGTCGTACCATGTGCCATGTCACGTTTTTTTTGGGGTAAATTGCCATGTCACGTTTATATACCATGCTATGATTAATTGTACACGAGAGGCATATTACACGTCATGGGCATTCCTCCATTTCATCTTGGGTTATCGAAGTCCTCTTCATATCTTTCGATTGGGTTGGGTGACATGGAAATCAATTATTCAGTGGTTGTGGACCTAGGGCATCCCTGGTTTCCATATTTGATATTGAATTGGAAGTTTTTAATTATAAAATGGGGGATTTAGGCACCATGGGTTCGTCACTAGATTTATTTAGACTTTGGGTTGACGCTTAACGAGTATCTTAGTACTTAATGTGGGACTGTTGGCCCGTATAAGAGAGGCTGCTAAACTGGGAGGCCCACCCCCACGCCGTTGCCATTGAGTAAAACGGTTGAGGCATGTATCCAATGCGAGCGTTTACTTTTCGCAACGAGGCTAGGATGGGTTAAGTGAGCAACGCCATCAAGTCTACTCTATAATTCCCAGCGTGGAATTCGTGATACTGTACTGTAAGTACTTGTGGTTGGGCATTTGCATTGCATTTATCTGCATCACGCACTCACACCCCTATTCTTATATGTGCTCATCCTGTTTAAGATGATAGTTTGCCTATATCTCTATTCCTTTAACTTTGCATTAGGTGTTATACGATATGTATTGTAGAATATCTTGTCATGAGTTTGTTATACGATTTAGGAAATTTTCTTCTGGGCTCCGGCTCACGGCATTCATGCCACAGGTGAAGAAGAAAAACAGTTCGAGGAAGGCGCATTTGTTGAGGAAGG
Source organism: Heliamphora ciliata (assembly GCA_032360265.1). NCBI lineage: Eukaryota > Viridiplantae > Streptophyta > Magnoliopsida > Ericales > Sarraceniaceae > Heliamphora > Heliamphora ciliata. The sequence goes on from JAUMHN010207203.1 coordinate 13,544, forward strand.
AGATTTTGAAGAAGGGGAAGTGTGGTAAGAGCAAGGTAATCCCAACGACGCAGTTTGAAGACGTAGAATACTTACTTTTGATCTTTTGTTAAATTTTCCATAGACATAATATAACTTTTGTTAAGCTTTTTGGATGACTGTAGTTATTAAGTATTTTGAACAATCTCTGAACCGTTGATGATGTAATAGTTACCTTATATATTTATGAATATTTGGCTAGAATATATCCCTTATTTATAGATACATATGTCTCGACATGCTCGGGGAACGGGGTGTCACAGTTGGTATTAGAGCCTAGGTTTAGTGAACCTTTAGGCCGTGGGAAATGGGAGAATACGAATTATGTAGCGTAGAAACACTGTAGCATGTCTGTACTACGTGGTGTCACAGTTGGGATTAGAAGTTTTCTCTATCTTTCCTTTCTTAGGATGGCGTTCGACACAGAACCAGCGGGGGAACCATAGGCGAGACCGGGATCCAAAGATTCAGATCCAGAAGAGGACCCGGAGGAGATACCTGTAGAGGAGGAAAAACCGACTGATGCCATCCCTTTAGCATGGGTTTTTCCAAAGTAATGGCCAGCCAACGCAGATGACGAAGGTGATGAGATGGAGATAGACAAGGGCCAAATGAGGAAGAACTCGATGCTGATGACGAGGAGGACGAGGACGACGATAACGAAGAAGAAATGGCGATTGATTTCCCCTATGATCAAAGCAATATGCTTCTCGTGTACAATTAATTAAAACATGACATGTAAACGTGATATAACACAAGATACAACTCACTAAAGCATAAAGTACAATATGCGCAGCATAATCTATAATTCATGTGATATGGATCCAACATATCGATATGGTTTCTTATCATCAAATTGTTAATTTCATACACCAATTATTCATATAAATCAATTAAAGTCCATATAATCAAATCACATAAAATAACATGCCACTTATACACTTAGCTAAATTTAAGTAAATGATTAATTGTCAAATTTAAAGTTACAACAGCATTTTGAGATACCCAGGCATGGATTTAATTTCTGATTTTTGAACACCAATTCAATAAAAATATTTTCTACGACTTTCATGTTTAGCACTAAGGTCAGATCTTAGGGCAAAAAGATCATTTGATTTGATTAAGCAAAAATCGTTCAGCACTTTATAAAGAAAAATACAGAATTTGGGCCTCTGTTGGCCACAGTTTTGGGGTTTCCCTTCAAAGTCTATGGGTCTAATGGGAGGTGTTATTGAAAGGTGTTCCCTACAAGTTTCATGTTTTATGCTAGGGCAAGTTGTTTGAAAAATATTGGTGACTTTGACCAATTTATAAAAAGGGTTCAGTCAGCCTAAAAATGGTCTGTAGAATGGGTTTTTAACAGAGAATTGTCAAAACCTTTGGGGTACCATCAAAGGGTATTTTGGATTTATTTTTACTCAATATTTATTTTAATATGTTAGATACATTTTTCATGTTTACCACTTTTGGATTTGGCTATTGAAAACCTAGGGTTTGGGTCTCACAAAAATGTGTGACAGAGAGGTCTGTCAGTCATTGAATCACAATGGTGACTTTGGGAAGGGTTTTGACCTACCAAGACTTCATATTTTTGGCTCATTGTTTTTGGACAGTAAGATAAACATGTCCTCTATATGTTTTGTGTTTTGACCCAAGCTCAATTCCCACTCTAACTTAGGGTTTTTGGGCCTGCAACTCAGAATGGTCAGGATTTGACACTCTTTGAAAAAACTTGTATATTTGGAATTCTATCTAACGAAATCACTTCAAACCAATTTTGTATGAAAGAGAACCTAAGAAGCTAGGTCTGGAAATAAAAATCATATTTAGATTATTTTTCTACAATTAGTTGCATTATTTTAAAGTTCGTGAAAGAATGCTGGTATGCCCAGAAAATTTAGTTATTTAGGGTTTTGGTATCTTAGCTCATGTTGTGTATATCTGTGATGTATTTTCTTTGCATGAATGTCATATACTCATACAAACCAAAACTCCAGAACATATGCAATCTATAAAACTTAAAAATATTCACATGCAAGCACATGCAAGGCTTAATCTTACACGAGCAGTCCACAATCTACTCTTACGACGCCTTTTTGAGTTAATCTTTGTTTCTTATTCTTATGGTTAATTTAGAGATGGATTGATGGAAATTTTATGAGAGAATGACAGAAGATTTTAAGAAATTTACTTACTTATTTTGATGCTCTAAAGGTTGAAAGAGGTATGAATTTAGCTTTAATGTAGCTTCCTTGGATTTTTTCTTCCTTTTTCTTCTTCTTTCTTCTTCTTTCTTTCCCTCACATTGAAGAATGCTTAAGACTACATAATCTGGTCCCTCTCTCTCTATATTGCCGAAACTTGAAGAAGGAAATGGGGGCTTAAGTCATGTTTTATAAGGAAAAAAAGATAATGAAGGTGATTGTGACATTTTATGCAAATTTTTGATTTTTCAATTTTCCTATTGATTGCATGGGGTGGCCATTGCATTTTTAAGAAATATTTTTCAGAATATGGCAGCAAGGAATTTGGCTGGGACTATTTGAGACAGCACAAAAGCTGATTTTGCATTATTATGGGGTTTAAATTATATTTTAGTACCATTTTGTGCAAGAAAATGCATAAAATATTAATTTTATGTATATTTTTGGTATCTTAACCTACTAATACCTATTATATTAATGTGTTTATAATTAATTTAGTCTTCTCATGAATTATTATAATTTTTGTAGTAATTAATTAAATAGGTGTAGGCTTTTAAGTCAATTTAAGCTAGTTTAACAAGAATTGACTTTTTGACTTATTTATTCTGTAGAGACTTTAAATAATTATTTGTTTACTTTTATTGACCTATATTATTATATTAATCATGTATATTACTTGTATAATAGGTCTTAGGTCAGAATAATGCTTTATTTTTTCTCATTTTTAAACTTAAAAAAGGTAAAAAGTAGCTTTTAGGGCACAATTCTCAAGGTAATCGGCCATGCAAGGGTATTTTTGTTATTTTTGTTGTTATTTTGTCTTTTATTAATTATTTGTGTATAATTATCTGATTTTGGGTGTCCATGTGCCAAATTTTAAATTTTTAACACTTCTTGTTGTACTAGGGGTAAAATGGTCATTTTACCATAATTATGAGAATTTTTAATTTTTAATCTTATATTTTATGTTATTTACTTAATTTAGATTGTCATGGGACTTTTCTGAGTATTAGGGTTTTACCTATGAGTATTTGATCTTTTTAGGGTTTTCGGGTCAAATTAGGGTTTCGATTTGAGTTAGGTTTTCCATCCTTCTAGCGACCTAAGATCTTGTCAACTAACCGTCGCTAATAGTAGGATTTAGGCTAGATCGCTCTAGGGTAGTTACAATCTGGGTGGTTACTACTAGGGTCCAAACTGGGTGTTATAATCTAACTCCCTTAAATAAATTTTGTCTTCGAAATTTTATGCGAAAGGTTGTGGATAGTTACTTGTACCTCTTCTCTTCGAAGTTGTTGTACTTGTTTACTTGAGCTGTCACGCCCCAAAATCTAGGATTACGTGAAAATCTATCAAATACCAATTTTATAAAAATAGGTTTTCGTACAATCAAATCCAGCTATTGAAATCAAAAGAATACCTAGTATGCATCTCTCATAAACAGTAAACATTCAGTTCCAACATGCATAAGTCTATCGCCTTGAGGTGTACAAAACACGCCTTCAAAAATAGGCATACAAAAGAAAAACTAATTACAGTCTTCCATCATCCACCACCACGGGCACCACTAGATCTATTCCTCTAGAGCATCAACATCATTCCCTGAAAAAGGTTTAACAAATCTCACAACGTGAGCCGAAACCCAATAGAAACATACTATAAAGCTGTAAAGCAGGTTATGCAATCATATAACATAAAATTAACTCAGTCACATGGGTCTCAAAGATTTTCCATCTTGAAATCCACCATTTTTCCAGCAGGCCAACACAAGCCTCAAAACGGTTTTCTATCAGAAAACTCCAGTTAACCAATGCACACACACAGACCACACTCATGTGATCCTACCAACTCGTGGTCTAAAATAAGCCACCGCTACCGGACGGACATATAGACCCCGTCACGTTACTACCACCTGGCCATCCAAGGCCCGTGAAGTAACTGGACGCCCTATACTTCCAACACGACCTGCTTCCTTTTTCGGTTCACTAGCCAGCGGGCAGAGACACCAAATTTTGCGCAGTATTTCGGTCTTTCACCGTGGAGAAACTCGTGCCCAAACTTGCTAGATCTAAAGATCTCTGCTCTGTCCTTTTTCATTGTCACATTTAAAATATATCTGCGTGAATCCAACCCAACAGTTTCTCTCACCAAACCCACACAACACGACGAGTCCAACCCCAAAGGTTCCTCTCACCACAACATGAATATACCAAGAAAGCGACAAACATGCCTTATTTTATCCGAAACAAGGTTTAAACATAAAATATGATATATAATATTTCAAATAATTATACATCAACATGTATAAAAAGAGATCCAATGGCCCACCACCACATCATTCATAGACAAACTCCCAAGGAATAAGAAATTTGATAAAAAGTTTCAATAAGGATGAAAAATAATCTTTTCCAAAACATTCGGCCAAAAACGGGTGAAAAACAGTTAAAAAATTTTGACATACCCTCATTCTTTAGGTCATAACTTTTTCTATAAAAAAACATTTTATTGTAAGAGAGGTGCCATTGGAAAGAAGACTTCTGGAGCTTCAATTTGAGTATAAGAACGACCCAATTTCAAGTCTAGATGAGAGAGATATGATCAAAAGAAAATAACCCTACGTAGCCAGTCTGGTCGAGCGGACGTCGGGCACTCGAGCGAGCAAGCACCTGAGAAAAACGTAGACTTTCCCTGTTTTTGATTTCCAAGCCCCCAAACTTTCAAACACTCAAAACCACCATCTCAAGCTCAAATTAAAGCCTCCAAACACCTTTTTAACACCCTCGGATGTACCCAAACCCAAAAAGGTACATCCCGAAACTACTACAAAACCTCAAAAGTAACACTCCAAATCTGATTCCATCCAACCAAAATCCACTAAAAATGGTTTTTAAACCAAAACCATGTTTATCGAAACATAAAACAACTTTTCATGCCTTTTTAAATGGTAAAAATATATATAATTGCACGTACCACCCTTTAAAGACAACATAGTCTAGAATCTTACCTCATTGAGCCAAAAGCCCGATGCCTTGATCCACGTGCAAAAATGAACTTTCTCGAAATAGAATTTTGTCCGGATGAAAGCATAACCCAGCACGAGAATACTAAGGATCCACTGTCTGATCATCAAAAATCGAGCCCCGGGCCCCTAAGAAGTTAGAGAGAAGGCAGAGAGAAAAAGGGTGTAGAGAGATAGAGATAGAGAGATAAGCTTGAAAAAGATATTTTTGTGACTCGAAAGATATTTTTTGTGGGTTTTATAGATTTTTATAGATTTTTGCTCGAGCGCCCATTCTCCGCTCAAGCAGACCCCTACCGACAAACATCTTTGCCACATCACCGCTCGAGCGGACGACCACCGCTCGAGCGGTCAACGTTGGGAAAAACCCAAACAAAGAAACAAAACCACAACCCCGCATGCATAACACGTATACATAAACATGCTGTTCTACGACACATAAGTATAAATGAACACGTTGAATATATATATCATAAAAAAAATAAAACGGTACAGGGTCTCACAACTCTCCCCCCTTAAGGAATTTTGCCCCTGAAATTTACTACAAGGTCACGGGGTAAACAACTCTGAGTATCTAGCACGAATCCCAGACTCAAGCTCCCACGTCGCTTCTTCAACCCCGTGATAAAGCCACAGGACCTTGACATAAGCAATCGTTCTCCCTCTCAACACTTGCTCCTTTGAGTCTAGAATCTTCACTAGACGTTCCTTATATATGACATCCTCATCAACCCGCAGCTCGGCCCAATCCAGGACATGTGAAGGATTAGGCTCATACCTCAGAAGCATGGAAACGTGAAACACATTGTGTACAGATGCTAATTAAGGTGGTAAGGCCAGACGGTATGCTACCACCCCAATCCTTTCCAGGATCTCGAATGGTCCAATAAAACGCAGCGAGAGTTTCCCCCTTATGGCCAAATCTCATCAACCCTCTGCGTGGTGAGATCTTCAGAAACACATGATCCCCCACTGCAAACTCTAACGATCTCCTCCTCTGAATAGCATAACTTTTTTGGCGACTCTGAGCTATCACTAGACGATGGCGAATCACGACAATCTTCTCTGCCGTCTCCCGTACTAAGTCGAATTCCAAAACAGTGGTCTCTCCCACATCTGTCCAACACACAGGCGATCTACACGGCCTACCATACAAAGTCTCATACGGTGCCATCCCGATACTGGATTGATAACTGTTGTTGTATGCAAACTCTGTCAATGGTAGATGATCTTCCCAAGAACCCTGAAAATCCAGCACACAGGCTCTTAACATGTCCTCTAAAATTTGTATAGCCCTCTCAGACTGACCGTCTGTTTGTGGGTGAAAAGCTGTACTAAATGTCAAGCTCATCCCCAAGGCCACTTGAAGACTCTGCTAAAAGCGAGATGTAAAACATGGGTCTTGATCAGAAACAATGGTCATAGGTACTCCATGTAGTTGGATTATCTCATGGACATACAACTTACCTAGTCGGTCCACCGAATCCTTCACAAGAATGGGGAGAAAGTGTGCAGACCTAATCAACCTATCTACCACAACCTAAACAACATCATGTCCCTTCGGCGATCGAGGAAGTCCTCATACAAAATCCATCGTGACGTTCTCTCACTTCCACTCAATATAGGCAACGGCTATAGAAATCCTGCCGGTCTCTGGTGTTCTACCTTTACTTGTTGACAGGTAAGGCACCGAGAAACCAACCGGATCACATCCCTCTTTATTCTCGTCCACCAAAACTGACAGCGCAGATTGTGATACATCTTTATGCCTCCTGGATGCACTGCAAGACGTGAATGATGGAAATCATGTAGTACCTCGGCACGACATGACTCTTGCACAAACAATCTCCTTGTCAACCTTAAACTCCAATCTAGGCTTACAATCCATCCCGTAGTGTCGTCCCCACTGGTAACACGGTCCTGTATCATTTGAGCCTCCTGATCTATCTGTTGAGCCTCTAACACATGTTCAGCTAATACAGGTCGTGAAGCTACTGAAAATAAAGTCGCGCCTCTCCTTGTCTCCCCGAGACACAGATCAAACTCCCCAACATCTCTAAGCATATCCCATTCTCATATAGCCACAAAATCTAACGAACCATGAGATCTCCTACTGAGTGTGTCAGCCACGACGTTTGCCTTTCCCTAGTGGTACTGCAAATCGAAGTCGTAGTTTTCCAACAACTCCATCCATCGTTGTTGGCGAAGATTCAAGTCTTTCTACGAAAACAAGTATTTTAAGCTCTT
>JAUMHN010207313.1:0-45231 GCA_032360265.1 Heliamphora ciliata
TTCAAAATTAATAAATTTATTTTAATAAAATAGATTTTTATAACCCTAAAAAATATTTTAAAAATCTAAGTGGGAGAAAAAATTTATTCACAAATAAATCCTGCGGTCTCCAACACCAGTTTATAGATGATGCAATTAAACTCTACGTGTTGGTAGTAAGGCCTTCCTTCTCATTGGACAGATTAATTGTGGTATCGCCAGCACAAACCTCATTTGGGGATAATTCTGGATAATTGTTAGTGTGGATCATTTCTCCATCTGAAGGATTCATTGCAAAGCGATTGATTTGGGATTAGGTGATGGTTAACACTTAACTGTATATAATAGTATCCTCTCCATCTGAGTCACTACTATTATATACTGGATCGAAACTATACCAGTTATTTAATTTTACTTGGCATGGTCAGTTGCCTAGATAGTAAAATTAAAAAGAATTAGCATGCCTGGGTTTATGATAGATAGTAGACGTCTACCCATTGTGGCACGTTATTCTCAGGTTACCAGACTGCTGGCGAATTAATTTTAAAATGGTAGAGAGAACCAAATTAAAATGAATTTAAAGTTTTGCTCATCATAATTAACGGTATTTTAATTTTGTGATTCTCAGAATTAAAATAAAAATCCACTCACTTCAAAACTCAAAGAAAAGAAACTAACGGGACTGATTTTTGTTGACTAAAAATGTAACTTGGATATATTTTTAACTACAAATGGTATTCTTTTAATACCAAGAAATGTGTTTGTTTCTGAAAAAGGTTCTTTTCCTTGGCCGAAAAGCATGAAAAAGAAAAAGGTTCAGATATAGGGAGACATAGTTTTTAGGGTAGTTAGTGGGCCACTGACTAGTGTGAAAAAGTTGAAAGGCATATGTTTTCACTGCAACCAGATCTGGCACTGGAAAAAGTTATGTCATGTATTTCTCAGAAGGCAAAACAAACACAGTAATTTCTGTTCACTAGTTGTGAAAATATATTTAGCGGTGTTATCTGCTAGTACCTGGTGTGTAGATCGTGAGCTACTTATCATGTCTGTAATTCATTGTAGGGATTTCAAGAAATCCGACAACTTAGTGATGGGGAGATTTACTTGCATATGAGCAATAATACAAAGATAACAGCAGTTGCAGTAGGAGATGTTACTCTCAAGTTTAATAGAGATCGGATTTTAATATTGAGACATTGTCTTTATGTACCTACCATTAGAAGGAACTTAATTTTTATTTTTGGATTGGCTAAAGACGGATATTTAGTTTATTTTAATAACTTTGTAATTATTAAGGATAATAAACGGGTTATCTGTTCTGATACATTGGTGGATGATCTTTGTATTATTACTCCAATCTCTCATACACTGCAACTAACTGAAACGAATAATACATCTATATTATCATATAAGAAAAAGTTTCCTTTTTTAAACAACCAAACGTTTCTTTGGCACTTACGCTTGGATCATATTAATTTTAAAAGGATAAACAGACTAGTAGCAGATGGACCTTTGAGTTCATTAGAAGTGGATGCACTTTTAGTCTGTGAATCTTACTTAGAGGGTAAGATGACCAAGAGGCTCTTTTCGGCCAAAGGCTATAGAGCTAAAGAACTGTTGTAACTGGTTCATTCTGATGTATGTGGTCCTATGACAATCCGGGCTAGAGGTGGCTTTGAGTACTTTGCCAGTTTCATTGAAGACTACTCAAGGTATGAATACATTTACCTGATCCATTGTAAGTCTGAATGCTTTGAGAAATTTAAAGAATTTAATACGGAGGCAAGAAGCATCTGGGTAAAAGTATCAAATCACTGCGATCCGACCGTGGTGAAAAATACCTCTTTGAAAAGTTTAAGGACTACTTGTCATCAGAGGGGATTACATCCCAGTTAACTGCACCTGGTACTCTATAGCAGAATAGTGTAGCAAAAAGGACAGAAGTTTATGGAGATGGTAAGGTCAATGATGAGTTATTCAGGTTTATCAGATTCATTTTGGGGACTCACTTTAGAGACGGCGCCTTACATTCTGAACTTGGTACCTTCTAAGTCAGTACCTTCTACTTCTACAAAATTGTGGACCGGGCGTAAGTCTAGTCTGAAACACATTCGTATTTGGGGGTGTCCAGCACATGTGCTAAAAGGGAATACGGGTAAGTTGAAACCGAGGACAGAAGTTTATTTCTTTGTAGGGTATCCCAAGGAAATGAAGGGTGGTCTATTTTATAACCCTAAGGATCAAAAAGTCATTGTTAGCACCAATACCCGATTTTTGAAAGAGAATTATATTATGGATCACAGGCCCAATAGCAAAATTATTCTGAAAGAATTGAGAGAAAATACCAGTAGAACGGAAAAGGAACCACAAGTCACTGATATTCTATTACCTCGTTGTAGTGGAAGGATTATCATAACATGAGCAAATCAAGAATAGGGTGCAAATGCATAGGGTTCTGATTCTGCACAACGTGTTACTGCTAGTACGCAAACACAGATAGTACCTCGTCGTAGTGGAGGGTTATTTATCAACCTGATCCGTATATGTTCTTGGGAGAGTCGTATGATAATATCTCGAAAAAACTAGATACCGAGCCCTATAACTACGATGAAGCACTACAAGACAAATATGCAGATCTTTGGCAAATGGCTATAAATTCAGAGATAGAATCTATATATTTCAATCAGATCTGGGAACTTGTAGAACCACCTAAAGGAATAAAACCCATTAGATAGAAATGGATCTACAAGAAGAAGAGAGGAGCAGACGAGAAGTGAAACCTTCAAAGCTAGGCTTGTTGCTAAAGGGTTCACTCAGAAAAAAGGATCGACTATGAGGAAACCTTTTTGTTGGTAGTCATGCTTAAGTTTATCCGGATTCTTTTATCTATTACAGCACATTTCGATTACGAAATCTAGCAAATGGACGTCAAGACAGCTTTTCTTAACGGAAGTCTTGACGAGTGTATCTATATGATACAACTAGGCAGATTCATTGCAAAGGGCCAAGAGTACATGTTGTACAAGTTTAAGAGATTTATTTATGGACATAAACAGGCATTGAGGTCTTGGAACACTCGGTTTGATCAAGCTATAAAGTCTTATGATTTTGATCAAAGTTTGAATGAGTCCTATGTGTATAAGAAGTGTAACGGAAGTGTGATGATCTTCTTAGTACTTTATGTAGACGATATCTTGTTCATCGAAAACGATATAGAGACATTATCTACGATTAAAGTATGATTATCTGGGTAGTTCGATATGAAGGACTTCGGAGAAGCCAGTCACATCCTTAAGATCGAGCTTGTGTGAGATCGAAAATAAAGGATGTTGGGCTTATTACAAGCAAAGTATATCTATGATATCCTTACTCATTTTAGCATGTAGGATTATAAGAAAGGATTTCTCCCTTTCAGGCATGGAATCACTGTATCCAAGGATCAGTGTCATAAGACACTTGATGAGATAGAGAAGATGAAAGTAGTTCCTTATACTTAGGCAGTAGGAAACCCCATGTATGCTATGCTTTGCACTAGACCTGACATCTGCTTTGCTGTTGACATGATTAGCAGATATCAGTCTAACCCAGGAGAGGAGTATTGGACTACGGTAAAGAATATAATCAAGTACCTGAAAAGGACTAAGAATTATATGTTGATTTATCAGGCAGACAGTCTAGTACCTTTGGAGTACAAAGGCTCAGATTTTCAGTCAGATATAGAGCTTGCATCAGGAGACAACCTTGCAGATCCTTTACAAAGAGCTTACCAGCTAAGACTTTTGATAGTCATGTAGAGGGCAAGGGAGTCAGATGTGTGGCAGCATAATTTTGAGTATAAGAGGGAGATTGTCAGGGTTAGTATATTGAAAGCCATATTTTTAGTATTTAATTTTATTTTTTAATAAAATTAATTTTTCATTTTATGAGAATTTTTATGAGTAATGTATGTATATTATTTTTTTATTATGCATGGATATCCAATATTCTGTATAGTATTTAATCTGGTGTGTAGAACACAACTTACACACGGAAGACCAGATTTTAGGTTCTTACAGAATATAAGTTTTATGTTCACAGTTTAGATGAAAATAGACATATCATCGGTACGACTGTGGCACAGAATTTTAGTAGGCATGTTTTGGTTATGAAAAATAGATAATAGTGTCGTCTATTGTTTCGACTCTCTATGCCAGTATACTTTGTGTGTATTGAACAGAACATTTGGGGTAATTAATTTTATACTGACATTATAAATTAATTTACGCCATAAGGTTATTAAGAATAGTGCTTATTCTCTTAATTCTGAAATAATTATTGATTTACATACATTTAATATTCATTATTTTGATTCATTAGAGGGTGCGACCTTATATGGGTCTATATTCTTGATGAGTTGGATCAGTATTATTTATATGACAAATATTAATTATTGACGGAATCCACATTTCGAATGATTGGGATTGACGATACCCCCTTAAGGATGCTTATAAGTTTTGACTGAGCCGAACCTTATAGGTGGATTTAATTATCCAACGGTCAAATAAGTTAAGCAGAAGGACTTACGGAATTTAAAGATGCCGATTAAATTAAATTGTTCGTAATAAAATTTAATTGGCGGGTATTGGGAATCTTAACGTTGGGTGAAATGATAAGTATTTAATAACAGGAGCTCAATGTAAGAAAGTCTTGAGATTATGGGTCAGAGTACAATTGTAGTTCTTTAGTGTGTGAACTATAATTTAGTATTTTATAAAAATTACAAAAATCGCTGCGTCTTTCCATAATTACAAAAACCGCTGGTAGATATCTATGTTCCACTGGAAGTCTTACTCATAATTACTCTCCAGGTCCCTGCTGTAACCCTATATATATGCGGGTAGGCTGAACCAGTTTTATATTAATATATCATATTTTGTTTTTCAAGACGAAAGATATCTGGGTTCTGCCGGTACGAGTTCTTGATAGTCTTTAGCCCACACTACGTTCGAGAATTGCATAAGAAAATACAATAAAAGATCTGACATGAGCTTTTACTCAGAATCAAATCGTAGTTGAAGAATCAATCGACAAAAGGTATTCTTCTAAATTAACTTTGATTGCACGGGTTTTATTTTGATCGTTATATGTCAAAAGTTTTATCTGGAGCTTGTTTCGGCGCTTGCCCGTCCAATTATTTTTTTACCGAAAATCATTTACAAAAATAATGATCTTGGCAGTATTGCCTCCAACATACCATTCATGGGCCAGTGTTCTTATCGACACGGGAGCATCACATTCCTTTATCTCATTTTCTTTTGCATATGCTTTGGGGTTAGAGATGGACTCGTTGGGTAGCATGTTGTGTGTAGAGATCCCGGTCGGTAGAAACGTGATGTTGGGATGAGTTTGTAGATCTTATGAGTTAGAGGTCACCGACCGCTGTTTAGAGTTTGGTTTTATCATTCTCGACATGACCATGCTTGATATCATCCTAGGGATAGATTTACTGATTACCTATTGTGCCTATATTGATTGTGATCGATGGAGGATATCGATTTGTACATATGAGGGTGATTGTTTTTATTTCATAGGTGATCGGGGCCATGGTTCAGTGCCTATGCCTGGTGTTGTGCGAAACTGAGGAAATCTTAGTTTTCTCTTTTCTGCTCTCATGTTGGATGAGGTTGTTGGGGTTCGAAGAGAATTTCCCCGTGTGGTTTGTGACTTTCTAGATGTCTTTCCTTATGATCTATTTGAGTTGCCACCAAGTCGTGAGGTAAAGTTTTCTATCGATGTGGTTCTAGGAGCTACTCCTATTTCGATGCCATCGTATCATTTTGCATCAGCAGAGTTGCAAAAACTTAAGGTATAACTTTAGAAAATGCTAGACAAGGGGTTTATACGCCCGAGTACGTCGTCGTGGGGAGCTCCGGCCTTGTTTGCCAAAAAGAAGGATGGATCCTTGAGATTATGTATTGATTATCGAAAGCTGAATTAGGTAACGGTAAAAAAAAATATCCTATGCCGAGGATTGATGATTTATTCGATCAATTAAATGGTTCGAGTTATTTTTCAAAGATTGACTTGAGATTAGGGTATCACCAGTTGAGGATCAGGGAAGGGGATATAGAGAAGACCGCCTTCCAATCTCATTACGATCACTACAAGTTTTTAGTTATGCTGTTCGATTTGACAAACGCTCATGCGATGTTCATTGACTTGATGAACTGTAAATTCTATCCATATCTTAACAGTTTTGTGGTCATGTTTATAGACGACATTCTTATCTTCTCACCATCGAGGGAGACACATGAGGAACATCTACGTATTGCTCTACAGTTTTTGAGGGAACATCGACTGTATGTAAAATTTAAGAAGTGTAAATTCTAGATGCATGAGATGAAGTTTCTTAGAAATGTGGCATTGGGGGCTAGAGCATCTATGGATTCTTCGAAGACCGATGCAGTGATGAGTTGGGAACGATCAAAGAATGTGTTTGAGATCCGTAGCGTTTTGGGTTTGGCAGGCTACTACTGACGATTCGTGAGAGATTTTTCTCGACTTGTCGCGCCAATGACTCGCCTTACGTAGAAATGAGTCAAGTTCGTTTGGAGTGAGTCTTGTGAGTTGGCCTTCTAGGAGCTGAAGAAGAGATTGACGAGTGCACCAGTATTAGTTATTCCAGAATGATGTTTGGGTTACCAGTGTATTGCGATACGTCGCATGATGGCTTGGGATGTGTTTTGATGCAGGAGGGTAAGGTGGTGGCTTACAGATCTCGGCAGTTAAATATTCATGAATAGAACTATCCGACACATGACTTGGAGTTGGTACCCGTGGTTTTTGCCTTGAAGGCGTGGCGGTACTACTTATGGTGAGCATTTTGAGATTTTTTTCAGATCACAAGAGCTTGAAATACTTATTTTCTCAGAAGGGCCTGAATCTACGCTAGCGACGGTGGATGGAGTTTATGGAGGACTGTGACTTTGATCTCTAGTATTACCCCAGGAAGGCCAATGTCGTGGCCGACGCTCTTAGCAAGAGATTTCATGATTCGTTAGGTTCCATTGCCATGCGAGAGTGGGACATGCTCAAAGTGGTTGGTGAGTTAGATTTGTGTCTTGGGGAGACCGAGAAGGGCGTGACCTTATTTTTAGTGGTTTCACGACCCATGTTGATTACTAGTGTTCTGGAGGCTCAACAGACAGATCAGGAAGCTCAGATGTTATGGGATCGTGTTGCTAGTGGGCGAGACACCAATGGATGAGTTGTGAGCCCGGATTAGAGTTTGAGATTTTCTAGGAGAGTGTTTGTGCCAGAGTCGTGTCGTGGCGATGTGTTACACGATTTCCGCCATTCTCATCTTGCAGTGCACCCGGGAGGCACCAAGATGTATCATGATCTGTGTCGTTAGTTCTGGTGGAAGGGAATGAATATGGATGTAGTTCAGTTTATTTCTCGATGCCTTACTTGTCAGTAAGTGAAGGTAGAACATTAGAGGCCAGCAAAGTTGCTATAACTATTGCCAATATTGAAATAGAAGAGGGAGAACATCACGATGGACTTTGTATCTGGATTTTCTAGATTGCCTAAGGGATATGACGCTATTTGGGTCGTGGTTGATAGATGGATGAAGTCTGCGCACTTTTTTTCTATCCGTGTGAAGGATTCTGCGTACGAGTTGAGTAGGCTGTATGTTAGTGAGATTGTTCGGTTACACGGAGAACCTGTATCTATTATTTTTTATCGAGACCTGCGCTTTTCATTGCGCTTTTGGCAAAACCTTCAGGTAGCTTTGGGGACAAATATGCTTTTCAGTACTGCTTTTCATTCTCAAATGGCCGATTTGTCTGAACGTATTATACAAATTTTGGAGGACATGCTAAGAGCTTGTGTACTCAATTTTTGGGGGTCTTAGGAGGATCATTTGCAGTTGTCAGAGTTTGCATATAATAATAGCTATCAGTCTAACATTGTGATGGCGCTTTTTGAGGCCTTGTATGGAAGGCCATGTAGGTCGCCGATATGTTGGGCAGATGGGGAAGAAGTAGCAGTTTTGGGACCCGACTTGGTGCGGGAAACAACGGAGAAGATTACCATGATTCGCCAACATTTGGTGATTACCCAAAGTCGTCAGAAGAAGTACGTAGATCAAAGGAGGAGGCCTTTGGAGTTTTAGGTAGGGGACCACATGTTTTTGAAGGTTTTGTCACACCGAGATTTGATGAGATTTACCCGAAAGGGGAAGTTGTCGCCGCGCTTTATTGGGCCATTTAAAATCTTTGAGAGGATTGGAGAGGTAGCATACCGTCTAGCTTTGCCTCCTCAGTTGTCATCTGTGCACAATGTATTTCATGTTTTCATGCTTCAAAAATACGAGCCTGACCCATCACATATCTTGGATTGGGCTGAGTTGCGAGTGGACGAGGACATATTTTTTGAGGAACGACCCGTGAGAATTGTGGATACGAAGGAACAAGTGTTGAGAGAGAGAACAATTGTTTATGTCATGGTTCTATAGCTTTATTAAGGTGTCGAGGAAGCTATGTGGTAGCTTCAGTTCGAAATCCGTGTTAGGTACCCAGAGTTGTTTTCTTTCTGACCTTATAGCGAATTTTGGGGGCAAAATTCTTTAAGAGGGAAAGAGTTGTGAAACCCGGTTCCTTTTGATTTTGTAATGTATATATGTGACGTGTTGGTTATCGTTTTAATTATTATAGAAAAGTATATTCCTATATGTTTTATGCATGTGTTGGCTTAGACGTGCATGTGGGTTTCAATCCCGGTCCTGTCAGGTGTTGTGGCAGAAAGTTGTTTTCTTTTTGGGTAGGACCGCTCGAGTGGTCTGTCTGCGTGGATTATATAAGTGCCAGCTCATCGCCTTGGTTTTTGATCTAAATCTTGTTAAACAAGCTTCTTTCTCTCTTTTGAAAGAAAAACAAACCCTTAGCCTTCATTCTAGCTTTTGGATTCCTTTGGACCCTATTTTTGGCGTTGAGATAGTTGATCGCTGATATCCTCGTTGTGGGTTTTGTGCTCATCCGAACGGAATCTCATTTTGGTGACTTTAGTTTTTCACCAGTGTTTAAAACTTTGAGTTTTTAACTCTCTATGGTAGAATTCTAGACTATCTTATTTTAAAATGGTGTTATATGTGATTATATGCATTTTTATCATTTTAAAATGCTATAAATGTTAAACTTTGTATTTAAATCGTGTTTGTTGGATAAACAGTATGTTAGGATTCGTTTAGTTTATTACAAAGTTAGTGGACGTATGTGTACATGATTTTCAAAAGGATGAGTTTTAAAAAATGAGAAAATTTATGTATTTATTGTGGAAACATAGTTTTTGGAGGTTTGGAGCTAACCTTTGGGGTTGAGCTGTGGTTTCAACATGTGGTTGATGAATGAGTGCCTTTAAATGTTTGTAAATGGCTGTGTGCCTCTCTAAATGTATAGCAACTATGTGTGTAACTTAGGATTCGATTGCTCTTGCGTTGAAAGATCGCAAAGAATTGTTTAATTAGGGCAGGTACTTGTCCAGCAGTGAAAGACCGTAAAAAATTTGCATAATTGGTTTAGTACTTATTCCTCGGTAGAAAATCGTAAAAGAGTGCAAAGTGTATAGGAAACATCATTGGTTATGAAAATCTAGTTGGAATATAACGTGATTGTATGATTATTGAACTGTTGGAAGTTATTGGATTATATGAAAACTCGTGATTTAAGCATGAAAAACCGTTTTGAGATGTGCGTGATCGAGTTGTTTATATAATCTGTAAATTGCATGTCATACTTTTAATTCATGTTAGTCTATTTTCTATTGGGCTTCGGCTCACATTGTGGAATTTAAAACCTTTCAAGTGAATTTGATCTCGTGGATTGATCTTGAGGAGCCCCAGAGATGGCTAAAGACAAAATTCTTAGTTTTGTTGTTTGGTAGTTATTACCGTTTTTTGTTAATAGATCATGTAATGATGTTATATGTTTTGGACTTGAAAACATATGTTTTGTAAGCTTAGGGCCTTGATAATAATGCATGTAATGTTTGTATATTAATGAGAGGAACCATTGGTTGATTGCTTAATTTCATGGTTGTATGAAATGGTTTTCGTTTGGTTGATTTCAACGTTTTAATAAATTATTTTTGGTTGGGTTTATATTTAGTATCAATGTTGTGCCTCGAGGAGGGTTTGAACCTTGATTTGGTTGACTTATTATGCCTTGAAGATTTTCAAAAAAGTTGGACAAAATGGTTAAGTGCTGGGTGTGAAAAGTTGAGTTTTAAAAAATGGTCAAGAGCTAGACTGCTCGATGGACTGCTCGAGAGGTTAATGTGAACCCTATATTTTTGTACAAGCCATGGAAAAAATAATGTGCAGGCAAGGACCGCTCGAACGGTCTGGGCAAAAATTAAAAATTTTGATTAATTTGTTTTTAAATCTTGGCTCCTAGGGACCTCCATATTATTCTTTTGAGATCTTAATTTACCTAAATTAAATCCTCGAAAGAGCGTTTTTCAAAGATTTTGAATTTGTTTTTGGCTTAGGGCTAGGCCTTGCTTGGGCTTGGGTGGTTTTGGTGGATCTTGTATCACAAAATGGGTTTTCTTGGGTGGTTTACGTGACCTTGATTTTAGGGCGCAATAGGTACTGTATAGGTTGTATAAACTTAGCCTTAGCAACTTCTCGATCTCTACCTTGATCTTTTTCTCTAGCTCGGGATCGTACTTTCGAGATGTTTGCCTCATTAGTTGGGAGTTTAGAAACACGTCCAGGTGGTGGGTCACTAACTCTTCATCGAGTCTCGATATCTCCTTGCCATTCCATGCAAATACGTCTGAATACTGTCTTAGTAACTCAAACAAGCTTCACTTGAACTCTTCTACCAACGTTTTGCTCACATATGCTGGCCTGGGTGATCGCTTAATTGTCAGTAATTTAATTTAATCGGCAGGTATCTGTAATTTTAACGTGGGAAAAATAATTAAACATTTAATAACAGGAGCTCGAATACTATGGTTTTGAGAATAAGGCTGGGAGTGCAATTATAATTCTTTAATGTAATAATTTATAATTTATGTTTTTATGAAATTATTTCTCGGTTGAGACAGAATTTCATAATTACATTGAAAACTCATGTTTTATTTACTCTATAGGTCTCTACTGTAGACTATTTATATGTTATTATAAAATCTGATGCAATAATTTATTATTATTCAGTCAGTGATTAGGTGATTGGAATTTTCACGTTATCTGAAAATTCTAAGCTTAATCAAGAAAGTTTTGAAGAACACGATAGATCAAAACCCACACTTTATTCGTGTTTGGCATTTGAGAATACAGTAGAAGGCTTGTATTGAAGATTTGACTTGAAGTTAAAAATCGGGATGGACATTGACTGAAAATTGTTGCAACAACCGAAATCATCTAACCAGATTTCGAAATGTATAATCCTAAAACTAACTTTGAGAGTATTATCGGATTTTATTTTGATTGTTCTATATAAAAAAGTTTTAAACAACAAAGCTATGCTTGGAAAAACAATGGCATTCGGTGCACACATGAAGCGGCGTGAAGAATGGAGCTGTGCACTACGCGTGCGCGGCGCAGTGCATGCGGCAGCGTGTCGCGGTGGCTAGTGGCCAAGCGGTGGTGATCATAGTTTTTTAATAGGATTGTGATTTACAGAAATTGAATTGTACAAAATTTTTAGTTGGTTACAAAGTTCTAACATAATCATAATACTATAATTTTAATTCTAACATGAATTCATATTTTCTAGATGAACAGAAGATTTTTTACTAAAGAGTTATAAATAGACTATGAAAGCTTAGATTTAATGTATTTATTTAATTAATTAATTAAATACGTGGATGCTTTTATTTTGATTTATTTATTTTGTTTTGTTTTAATTAATTCTTGTGAATTTAAATTTTTTTTGTAATAGAAAAATAAAATAAAATTTTCTTTAATTAAAATTAATTTTTTAAAGAAAATTTTAAAAATTTATTTTGTTATTAAAACACGTTTAAGATGATTTTTTTAATAAAAAAAAATCAGATATCTTAGATAAAAGTAGAAACTAATTTCAAATTTTGAATTAATTAAAAAAAAGTTTAATTTTAATAAATTATTTTTTTCGAAAAAGTGTGTAATTAGATAATAAAATTAAATTCTTATTTTTTATTTAAAATTAATTTTTAAATAAATAGAATTTGAGAATTTTATTTGTTATACATATAACACGTAAAGATGGTTTAAAAATTAGAATATTTTGCAACGTGTGTTTTTTCAAAATTAATAAATTTATTTTAATTAAATATTTTTTTATAACCCTAAAAAAATTTTAAAAATTAAGTGGGAGAGCGAATTTATTCACAAATGAATCTCGCAGTCTCTATCACTAATTCGTAGGTGGTGTAATTAATTTTGCGTGTTACCATTTGGGCTTTCCTCCCCAACGAACAGAATTAATTATAGAATCACTGGTACGAATCTTCTTTAGGGATAATTCTGGATAATTGTTAGTGTAAATCACTTTTTCATCTAAAGGGTTCATTGTGAAGTGATTGATTTGGGATTAAGTGATGGTATATACTTATTTGTAAATAATAGTATTTTCTACATCTGAGTCACTACTATTATTTATAGGATCAAAGTTACGTCAGCTATTTAATTTTACTTGACACAATCTATTGCCTAGATAGTAAAATTAATAGGAATTGGCATGTTTAGACAAATGATGAATAGACGTCCATCCTATCAAGGCATGTTATTCATGATATACCAGGCTGTTGGCAAATTATTTTTTAAAATGGTATAGAGAACCAATTTTAAAATAAAATTTAAAATTTTGCTCATCATAATTAATAGTTTTTAATTATGTGATTCTCAGGATTAAAATGGCTTTCAATCAACTCGCGGCTATATTCAAAGAAAACAAACTTACGGGCCCTAATTATGTTGACTAGAAAAGAAAAATTGGATGTAACTTTAACTACTGAGGGTGTTCTTAAGAAACAAGAAAATTTGTTTGTTTCTGAAAATGGTTCTTCCTCTAAGCCGAAAGGTAATAAGAAGAAAAAAGGTTCAGAAACAGGGTGGCACGATTTTTAAGGTAGTTAGTGAACCACAGACTAGTGTAAAAAAGTTGAAAGGCAGATGTTTTCACTACAATCAAGCACGGCACGAAAAAAAGTAATGTCCAGTTTATCTTGGTAAGAAGAATAACAAAGGTAATTTCTATACACTAGTTATAAAAATATATTTATCGGTGTTATCTATCGGTATCTAATGTGTAGATACGGGAGCCACTAATGATGTCTGCAATTCATTGCAAGAATTTCAAGAAACCCAATAATTTACTGATGGACATATTTACCTACACATGGATAATAATACAAGTGTGGCATCAGTTGTAGTGAGAGATATTATTCTAAGTTTTAGTAGAGATTGAATTTTAATATTGAAATATTATCTTTATGTACCTTCTATTAGAAGGAATTTAATTTATGTTTCTAGATTGATTAAAAATAGATATTTGATTTATTTTAATAACTCTGTGGTTATTAAAGATAATAAACGGTTTATTTATTCTAGTACATTGGTGGATGATCTTTATGTTATTACTCTCATCTCTCCTACACTGCAACTGAATGAATTGAATAATACATCTAATTCACATTTAAAAAAAATGAATCTTCTTTAATAAACCAAACGTATCTTTGGTACTTACGCGTAGGTCATATTAAACTAAAAAGGATAAATAGACTGGTTGAAGTTTGACCTTTGAGTTCATTGAAAGTGGAGGCACTTACGTTATGTAAATCCTGCTTAGAGGGTAAAATAACTAAGAGGCCGTTTTTAGCTAAAAGCTATAGAGTTAAAGAATTGTTAAAACTGATTCACTCTGACTTGTGTGGACCTATGACTATCTAGACTAAAAGAGACTTTGAATATTTTGTCACTTTTATTGACGATTACTCAAGGTTTGGACACATTTATTTGATGCACCGCAAGTCTGAATATTTTGAGAAATTCAATGAATTTAAAGCGGAAGCGGAGAAGCATCTGAATAAATGTATCAAGACATTACGGTCTGACCGTGGTAGCGAGTATCTTTTTGGAGAGTTTAGGGATTATTTATCAGAGGAAGGAATTATATCTCAGTTGACTGCACTAGGCACTCCACAGCAAAATAGTGTAGCAAAAAGAATGAATATGACTTTTATGGAAATGGTGAGGTCTATAATGAGTGATTTAGACTTACCCGATTCATTTTAGGGATTTGTATTAGATATAGTAGCTTATATTCTAAACTTGGTACCTTCTAAGTTAGTACCTTTTACTCACACAAAATTGTAGACAGGGCGCAAGTCTAGTCTAAAACATATTTAGATTTGGGGTATCTAGCACACGCGCTAAAAGGGATCACGGATAAGTTAAAATCGAGAACGAAAGTCTATTTCTTCGTTGGAAATCCCAGGAAAATGAATGGTGATTTATTTTATAATCCTAAGAATTAGAAGGTCATTGTCAATGCCAATGCCCGATTCTTGAAAGAGTATTATATAGTGGACCACAAGGCCAAGAGTACAATTGTTCTAAAAGAGCTAAAAGAAAATACTAGTAGTATGGTAGAAGGGCCATAAGGAGATGCCATCGATATTTCATTGCCTTAACGTAGTGGGAGGATTATCAGGACACGTGTAGATCTTGAATTAGAATAGAGTGCTACCATTAAAATATCGATTTCACAACCAGAGGAGTATATGGGTAATGGTGTATAGGGAATAGAATTAGCACAGCGTGTCACCGCTAATACACAGATACAGGTAGTACCTCATCGTAGTGGGAGGGTTGTTCGTAAACCCGATCGACATATATTTTTGGGAGAGTCTTTTGATAGGATTCCAGAAGAACTGGATACTGAACATTGTAACTACAATGAAGTACTCCAAGATAAAGATGAAGAGTTATGACAAAGAGCTATGAATTCAGAGATGGAGTCTATGTACTCTAATCAGGTCTGAAAACTTATAAAATCACCCGAATGAATAAAATCCATCAGAAGCAAGTGGATCTACAAGAGGAAGAGAGTAGCAGACGGGAATGTGAAAACTTCAAAGCTAGATTTGTTGCAAAAGGATTTACTCAGAAAGAAAGGATCGATTATGAGAAAATCTTTTCGCCGATAGTCATGTTTAAGTCTATCCGGATTCTTTTATCCATTGCGGCTCATTTCGATTATAAAATTTGGCAAATTGACGTCAAGACAGCTTTTTTTAACAAAAATCTTGACTAGTGTATCTATATGGTACAACTAGATAATTTTACAGCAAAGGGCTAGAAGCACATGTTGTGTAAGATTAAGAGATCCATTTATGGATTTAAGCAGGCATCTAGGTCTTAGAATACTTGATTTGATCAGGCCATTAAGTTCTATGATTTTGATCAAAGTCCTAACGAGTCTTGTGTGTATAAGAAGCGTAATGGAAGCGTAGTGATGTTTCTAGTACTTTGCATGGATGATATCTTGCTCATCGAAAACAATGTGAGGATGTTATCTTCGGTGAATGTATGGTTATCCGGCCAGTTTGATATGAAAGATTTAGGAGAAGCGAATCACATGTTCGGAATCAAGCTTTTGCGATATCAGGAATAGAGGATGCTGGTCTTATCACAAGCTACTTATATCGATACAGTCCTTACTCATTTTAGCATGCAGAATTCCAAAAAATAATTTTTCTCTTTTAGGCATGGAATCACTCTATCTAAGGATCAGTTTTCTAAGACAGCTGTTGAAATAGAGAAGATGAAGGCGGTTCCTTAAGTTTCGATAGTAGGAAGTCTCATATATGTTATACTTTGCACTAAACCCTACATCTATTTTTCCATTGACATGATTATCCGATATTAGTCTAATATAGGACAGGAGCATTGGACAGCGGTAAAACATATAATCAAGTACTTGAAAAGGACTAGAAATTATATGTTGGTTTACTAGGCAGATAGTCTAGTACCTTTAAGGTATACTGACTCGAATTTTCAGTCAGATAAAGATTCTCAAAATTTACCTCGGGATATGTGTTTTTTCACAATCGAGCGTAAATATCACATGATACGAGAGATTATACAGAGATGTGATGTAGACATGGACAAGATTGCATCAGAAAATAACCTTACAGATCCTTTTACAAAGAGTTTACCAGGTAAAACTTTTGACAGTTATGTGGAGAGCATAAGAGTTAGATGTATGGCAGTATAGTTTTGAGTATAAGTGGGAGATTGTTAGGGTTGTTTATTAAAAATCATGATTTTTAGTTTTAGTATTTACTTTTATTTTTTAATAAAATTTATTTTTTTATTTTATGAGAATCTCAATGAGTAATGTATGCATTTCATTATTTATTTGATGTGTGCATTGATATCTTTTATTCTACATAGTATTTAATTTGGTGTATAGAGTTCGGCTTACACATGGAATACCAGATTAAAGGTTCTTGTAGAATATAAATTTTTGGTTCACAGTTTAGAATTATCGATACAACTGTAACACGAAATTTTAGCAGATTTGTCTTGGTTACAGGGAACAGATTATAGTGTCGTCGATTATTCTGACTCGTTGTGTTGGTATACTTTGTGTATATTGAACATGATCAAGTTGAGGTAATTAATTTAATACTGATTTTATAAATTAATTTATACTTCATGGTTATTATGAGTGTACTTATACTCTTAATCCCGAAATAATTATTATTTGTGAATATTTAATATTTGTTATTTTGATTTATTAGAGGGTGTGATCTTTTATGAGTTTATATTCCCGGTGAGTTGGATAACAATATTAATTATATGGTGAATATTAATTATTGACAGAATTCGTGTACCGAAAAATTGAGATTGATGATATCTCTTTAAAGAAACTTATAAGTTTTGACCGAGCCAAACCCTACAAGTAGATTTTATAATTCGGCAGTCAAATAAGTTAAGCGAAATAACTTAAGAAATTTTTGAAGAAGCCGATTAAATATAATTGTCAGTAATTTAATTTAACCGGCGGGTATATGTAATTTTAACATGGGAAGAATATTTAAGCATTTAATAACAGAAACTCGAATACTACGATTTTGAGAATAAGGCTGGAAGTGCAATTATAATTTTTTAGTGGAATAAATTATAATTTATGTTTTTATGAAATGATTTCTGGGTTGAAGCATGATTTCATAATTACATTGGAAGCCCATATTTTATTTACTCCATAGGTCCTTATTATAATCTATTTATATGCTGTTATAAAATCTGACGCAATAATTCATTATTATTTAGTCAGTGATTAGGTGGTTAGGATTTTCACGTTATCTGAAAGTCTTAAGCCTAATCAAGAAGGTTTAAAGAACACGATAGATTAAAGCCCATACTTTGTTTGTGTTTAACAGTTGGGAATACAGTAGAAGGTTTGTATTGGAAATTTGACTTGAAATCAAAAACTGTGACGGATCGTTGACTGAAAATTGTTGCAGCAACTAAAATCATCCAATCAGATTTTGAAATGTATAATCCTAAAACAAACTTTGGGAGAATTACCTAGTTTTATTTTGATTATTCGATATCAAAAAATTTTAATCTGGAACCAGTTTCGGCGTTTACCCGTTCAGTTAGCTTTTACTAAAATTATAAATATAATCTTAAGATCTTGGAAGTTTGCCCTAACAACTGAAAGGTACTGCACCATACTTGTGCTTCATAGACCTCCCTAGGATCACGTGGTAGCTCGTATCTGCATCTGTGATGTGGAACTTAACTGGCATATAAATCCCCTGTAACTCTAGATTCACTGTAATGTAACCCTGAGTTTTCTTCTTTTCTTCGCCGAACCTAATCATTGTTATTGGTTGGTTGACAATTTTATATTTTGAAATTCCTGTTCTTTCAAACATTTTTCTAGGCATAATATTAATCGAGACCCCACTATCCACAAATATTCGTCTAAACGATACCTTATTTATGGTGCCAATAATATATAGAGGTCAATTGTGAGAAAAATGATAACTTCGATCGCAATTGGTGAATACTATTGCATTTGAGGAGTTTATGACTACCTTTCAAAGTATCTCCTCTGGGTTCATACAGCTCGAGTCGTTTGCCTCTTCTACTTTCATAATTGCTTCTATTGCCTCCCTCTGCTGCTAAGCTGCAAACCCGAGCTAGTCATAGCACCATTTGAACCTAGATGATTCCTACAATGCTTTGATCGGGTCCTGCATGCCCCTGCAATCTTCAACCTCATAGACTTCGTCATCTCCTGTTGCCAGATTGACCTCCTTGTCATGTTCGGGGAAAGGTCTTTTTCTAACATCGTTGCCTTCCCCATCTGTAAATCTCAGCTGCTTCTCGGCTACCTTTCTTTTGAAAATACCTCAGAGTGTGAAGCACCTTTCTGTTGAGTGTGAGATAGTCTGATGATAAACACAGTAATTCGGCCCTTATCTGTCCTTCTTAGGCGAAAGATTCTTTATTCGCGGTAGCATTAGTTCTTTGTCAGCTACCCATTCTTTTACCAATTTCTTCACCATCTCAATGTTGTATGGAAATGGCGGTAGGTCGTTATCCCTTCACCTCTTGTTTTTATCATCTCCTTTGGCTCTTCCTTGTTTCGGTTCGCTAAAAATGTAGGCATGTTGAGGTTGATGAGATGCACCCTGTACTCCCGCAACATTCCTTGAACACACATTTATACTAGATGAGTCTCACTAATTGTAGTCACCCTAATTTGATCAAGCCAAATCTTAGGCACCCGTCTCGAATGTGCTCCAATGATGAAAAAATTAACAGTTATGCTCAAAGATACTCTCAAGCAAGTAAAATCACGAATTCAGCTCAAAACCCAAGAAAATCACCAACAATGTTTAGGCCGTGACACTCCTATCCTTACGGCTGCTACTTTTTTGAAAACCCTAGTACATGCCGTATTCTTATTCTCACGGCCGCTATCTTTTTGAAAACCCTAAAGCAAGCCGTGAATTTCCTTCTTACAGCTGCCACTTTTGTTGAAACCCTAAACCTAGCTGCAACTTTTGAAAGTCATGGCTGTTCTTTTCACTGCCATAGAGGTAGCGGTCGTCACTGTACAAACGCAGAAAGGTAGCGACCGTCAATTTTACCCCTTTTTAAACAGGTGACAGCATTCTAGAGGGGGTTTGTGTTGCGCACTTTGCCTATAAATAGGCGAAGTTTTCAGCAAAAATAAGAAGAAAAACTTGGAGGCCCAAGCTTTGTCCAAATACACCCCCACCCAATATTCTCTCATCCATTCTACACTTTTCGAGTCTTATTTATGTTCTTGTTTGCATTAAAAGAGTTCTTGGGGCTCTTATTGGTTTGGAGATAGCCTATTCTCACCTCTGATGGGCCATTCGAGGTGGATATTCACACGTGGTAACCTTAGGAATCCACGACTCTTCTTAAACCCTTATCTTCTTCCCCCGAGGGTGTCGTGGATAAGATTTCTACTATTTTATTGCTTATTTACCATTTATTTTGATCCAAGCATTGTTCCTTCAAGTTTTTCATTACTAACAGTGTATTCTTAGCTCTCTGTTTCGTATATTTACAGTCGTTTCTATTCTGTTTTGACGCTCACAAGCACACTGATCACGTCTAAAGCTTTTTAAGATTCTAGAACATGACGGCCGCGACCTTCTCATGTCACGGCCGTATGTTTTGTTAAACCTATAGTCACGGCCATGCACTTTTTAATAAAATTCGATACATTTGTGCCTAATTTACTCACGGCCATGACATTTGTTTCAAGGCTAAAAACATGAAAACTCTCTTCAAAACTTTCTGGTATTTGTTTATTTCAAGGTTTTATCTCTTTTTATTACTCTGTTTAGCATCTTCTCTCTTTTGTATCTCAGTTTATCTTCCTGTTGGGTAATGAATGGCAGATATGGCCTAGATGAAATGGGTCATGGTCTCTATTCTGTACACCTTTCTATTTATATGTTTTGTGGTTATCAAAACATGACGGCCGCGACCTTTCAATGTCACGGTCGAGTGTTTTGTTAAACCTATAGTAACGGTTGTGAGCTTTATACGTTTGACCAACGCTTTTTTTGCCTTTGTTTATCACAGCCGTAACATTATGTTGTCACGGCCGTGATGTTCTTGCAAGGCTAAAAGCATGAAAACCATTTTAAAACTTTTTGTTACCCCTTTATCTTCGAGGTCTTTCTTCTCTATATTCTGTTTTGCATATTCTGTAACAAAGTCCATGTTCTTGATGGGAAGTGGATGATAGATCTGGCTTAGATTAAATGGGTCATGGTCTCCATTCTGTATACCCCATTTCTCTCTATTTTATAGATCTACAAACATGATGGCAGCATCTTTTTTTTATTTTTATTACGGCCACCATATCCTTTTGCTACGACCGTGAGGTTTTGTGAGACCAATGACATGAAAATGAGTTTTAAGTATTCTGTTGTTCATTTCGATATCCTGTATATTATGTTTAGAGTTATTACTTGTATAGTGGATGAAGGATGGTAGATCTAACCTAGAATCAATAAGTTATGGTTTCTGTCCTGTGTATTCTATTCATTTGAGTCTGTTTTAAGTCTTGTGTGATGTTTGTACCATTTTTGTACCCTCAAAAAAACCATGGCTGCGACTTTTATTTGTCATGGCCGTGAGCTTTTTCATTTTGTTCTTCGCGGTAACCTTATATTTGTCACAGCCGCAACATTTGTTGCTACAGTTGTGAGTTTTCTACATATTCGGTAGCTTAAATATGATGCTGTAGTCTCTTCTGTTTATTCTGTACAGCCTATTTATAGCATGTTAGGGGCAGAAACATTGTTTCATGACCATTAGACTTTTGTTTGTTCGTTTTATCGCTTAGTCGCATGTTTTTTGCTTTCTTTTGCTCAAACGATATGTGTGGCATATTTAGAAATAACAACCAAGTTACATGACCCTAGGAATCATAGTTAGGATTTTGTTTCGTTACTTGCTTTTGTTTGAACTCTCTTTAACCTCCTGTTCTGTGTATGTTACCTTTGAAAAGTTTACAACAAGAACCAATATTGACAAAGTTAAGGCCCACCTCACGGTTTGGCAAAAAGGGTGCCTAACACCTTCCATTTTCGTACATTAGCCTCCGAACCCCCTTTTTTTCTGGTTATGTTTTTCAAAAGACCCACAGCCTTCTTTTTGTTTTTCTTGATTTTTCTCAAAATATCAAGTGGCGACTTCATGTTTTTAAAAAGGATGCTCATATATTTTAGATTTTCTTATTTTGAAAAGAAAAGAACATTTTTCTAAAAATAATGGATATCCAATGCATCTCGCAAAACAAAAACACCTGCACCCACGAATAAACAAAATGCCCGCGCTAACCAGGCCAGGGCATTCAACAACCAGGTCCTAAAACCTTTTGATATACTCAAGTAGGTCATCCCCAAGCTTCTGCATTTCTCTAACCAGAGTGAGTGTCGTCACTTTTTCATGAACTTGGAAGAACTTTGTATGAAACTTATTGACCATATCTTCCCAAGTGGTGACTAAGCCTGGTGCGAGGTTGACATACCAACTATATGCCATGTCCACCAATGATTTTGAGAACTCCCATAGGCACAGTGTATGATCTCATCTATAGGCCTCTAGTGTTTCCACGAATTTTACCACATGTTGCTCTTGCATTCCCTTTCCTTCCATCAAACTTCAAAAACTTTGGGGCCACATAACCTTCAAGATAAGGCACCCTTAACAAAAATAGCGGATAAGGAGGCTAAATATTCGGATCTGGTAAGGATGATAGCTGTCTCTTTGTTCTCTCTTGCTGGAACATCGCTTGGACATCTGCAATCGTCGCAAACTGAGCCTGCATTCCTAGTAGGGTGGGATCGGGGTTAATAGACCTTGTATCGTTATCGGGGTCACCTGCGCTTGGGGTCTGATCTATTTTATTAGATGTTACTGACCCATTGGGGTCACTTGTGGATCTACTAGTACCTTCTCTGCTAGTAGACTCTCGCGTGGAGTCTCTACTCGATTGGCGTTTGTTACTGCCGTTAAGATTGAATTAGTTAGCCCTGCGATAGCATTCAGAATACTGGTTTGGCCATCTTGAATGGCCTACAGTGCATCTAAGAACAGATCATCGTGGTTGTTGTTGGCATTCACTTGTTGTTCCACACCAGGCTCAACGTTACATTCGTTGCTATTGGAATACCTTCTAACATGGATGGTTTTAGGGGTTGCGTGTAATTCGCTCCCAATACTGACCATTTACAAATTCACCTCACTAGTGGAATTGCCAAAATAATATAGGGTTCTTTTTAGGAGAAAAATTAATTATTAAATATTGGAGAGGTGAAATATGCAAAGTAATTAAAAAACACAGAACATAGAGAGAGCGATAGTTGGGTGAAGGAGAATGCTAGTTGTGTTTAGAGTATCTGGCAGTATGAATACGTATCAGATAGTCTGAATCGGAATGCCTTAAGAGCACGACCATCTCTCATATTTATAACCCTTTGCTAGAGCATTTAGGATTAGAACAGGACTCTTAAGAGGTGCAATCAAATCATGGAAGGTAATCTCGAGGACCAAGAAATCATATCCACAGATTAACTATTTTCTAGAGAATCAGTGTTCTACTCTAACTTAACTACGTCGAACAGTGGGTGCTCTGTGACCCACTCGGCTCAAGTATCCGACCCACTCGGGTTGAGTGACTCAGAGGTCACTTGAGTGACTCAAATGGGTGAGTCGCATGGCATGACAAGTCTTTTGCTTAGCCACTAAGTCACATATCTCCTAACGTCCCGTGCAAGATTGTATTGCCATTGTTTTTATTGTCTCTGGTATATTCTTTTGAATTTTAAAGGAATCTATGATTGCATCGTCTGTGCTATATGTTAGCCATTCAGTTAGAGCTGAGTCACATAGTCTGTGTCATGTCATCATAATCAGGTAGTCAGAGCTAGACTCACAGTCTATGCCATGGTAAAGTAGTCAGGGCTACTGTCATAGTCTGTACTATGTTTTATAGCCTGTGCTATGGAATATCTTCATTCGTAGTCAGGATTACACTTCATAGTCTGTACTATAGAATATTGCACATCTCGGAGTGCTGATCAGTAACATCAGTTGGCCGAGTTACCAGGGGTCCTAGCAACTCGGGTAGGTCAGGTTCGACCTTTCTAGCAACTTAAAGTAACTTGGAATTGTATGTGTAGTTATGTTTTCTTATGCTTCTATGTGCTGAGTAGTAGGTTACACTTAGCCGAGCTATTGGGCTTGGTTCGCCTATGGTTCGAGTTGTACAAGTATGGAACATAGCATTTTGACATTATGCTTGTATTAAAGCTACGGTGATTATTCAAGCTATTTGTGGATGTCGAGCTACTCATGGTCCCATTAGCTCGAGTAAGTCATCACTGAGTTCATGTAGTCTGAATAACTCAGAATCGTGATTCACTATTGGAGTAGAATTCTTAAACACCTTGAGTACTTCGGGAAACTCGAGCAACTTCTATCGAGTGACTCGGACCAGGGTCGTGTTTTGATAGCTTATAACCGAGCTGCTCAAGAGTCAAGTAGCACGGGTCAGTATAGGGAGTTCAGGTATTCTACTTTTTCAATAGATTATAGTCATTTTTTCATATACTGTCTACTGGACCGAATTAGCACCCAAGCTACTTGATTTTTGATATACCCAATCTGCCAATACTTTGATAGTCATCATCTACAAATGTGAAATTAAGTAAAAATAAAAAATAATTTTTATATTCTATTTTAAAGAAGAAGTTTCAATTAAATAAAACATCACTATTTTAATGTTTGCATAATTTCTGAATTTATGATATTAGGATTTCACAAGATAAAAATTCAATAGATTCGATGTGCTTTTTTACCAGTTGATAAAATTTTAGGCAAATATTGATGTACTAATATTTAAATAATAAAAAATCTATCATGCATGACAGTGACAAATTTTTTTATAACTTTTATCACTTGACACAAGACTGAGAATCTTTTTAGTGTATAACATTTTGGAGATAATGAGAGATTTCTCTTACTTTAATGGAGCCCATGAAACATAAGAATTTTCTTATATTTTTCTCGTGTATGCTATTAGAGACAATCGCGCAACACTTTGTCTTCTTAATTCGTAGTATGTGATCATGTATAAGCCTATGGTACATGATAGTGAGATTTTTCATTTGTTGATGCAAAATAAGGATTTTTTTAGTATTCATAAAATTTTTAATACAATGAGAAATTTCTGAATGTCTATAATATTTTGAACAAAATAAAAAATTTCTGATACCTAAATATAGAGCATAAAAAATTTCTGATACCTATCATACATGATAGCTCGACATTTTTTAAAATATTTTTCTCATGTATGCTCATAAAGATAATAACATAATATTTTATCTTCTCCTTAATTTAGAGTATGAAAAATCTTTCATAACTTAATTGAAATTCTGTTAATTTTCTCATATATGAGTCTATCATACATGACTGACAAAATTCTCATATCTTAATAAAAAATTGAACTTTTTTAGTTTTATAAGTTCTTTAATTCAATAACAATTTTTTAAGTATCTACGAAATTTTGAGCACAATTACAATTTTCTCATTCTTTGATGTAAAATATGAGAAATCTCATCTATGATAATTTTTCATATTTTTCTAATATATGTTTCTAAAGATAATAGCACAATACTTTTTATTTTTTCTTAATTCAGAGTATAAAATATTTCTCATAGCTCAATGCAGAGTATGAGAAATTTCTTTTATATGAGCACTCTCATATTAAAAAAAGTAATTACATTATTATTTCTATAATTATTTAGAAAAATATGAAAAATATCTCAAAAAACATTTGGTTATTTTTTAGAATATTAAAAATCTTTCAATTTACATAGTTTTCTAATTACTTTGTAAGAGAGAGTGCAAAATTATCTTTTGTGTAGCAGGATATGCAAACCTCCCGGACATTGGTATTTTTAATCCTAAGATATAGAGGTTAAATAGATATGATATCACATGAAAGTTTCCTAACCAAACAAGGGATATGTGGGTTCCATTGGAGATAATATACTATCCCATCATTTATATCCCTCAAACAAACAAATCTAAAAACCCAACTGCTGACTAAAACACCTAAATCCCAAAACCTATCCCAACCTATAGATGTCCAAAATTAGAACTTACCCGACTTCACAACCAAAACCCCAAAACCCCAAAACCACTCCACTTGATTGAAACCCTAAAACCCCAAAACCCACCCCTGCCACTGTGGCCACCGCCGCTCGTTGGCTCCGTTGGCAAAACGAAGAGGTTGTGTCGGTGTTGCTGCAACGAGACATAAAGTATTGTGCTATTATCTTTAGGAATAAACATTAGTGATGATGTCCTTTCTTTGAACGGCTCCCCGAGTTCCAACTTGGGCCTGAGAAGACAAAGTAACGTTAGAGGGGATGTTAGAATGTTTTTGGCGAAGCCCCCTCCAGTGATCAAATTAGTAATCTGGTGGAGTGGGGAGCAAGAAAGGAGAGAAAAATTAGTGAGTGAGTCAGTCCCAAAGAGAGAATCAGAACTTACCTCATTATTCCTTGTTGTTAGTCCTTTATACAACACCTTTTGGACACGTGGCATGGTACCTCGTACCAAAAAGGTTATGATGGTACAACATGGATAGATTTCCAACTCTCGACTGCGGCGTGTTCTAGTCACGCGTTAAGCAGATCAGGATTTTTACCCATGGCTTGGATGATGTCGATTTTGAGGATTGTTTCGGTTGTCTATCCGCATCAGCTACTATAACTGATCAACCACTGCTACTCTTCCCCACCAGCGTGGTCATCTTGGGCTTGCCATTCGGCTGGGCAGAGATTCCCGGCATTGGTCATCTAGGTTTGGGTGAAATGATGGGAATGCCCCTGCTACACATTAGTAGTCCCCTATTCTTGATCAGCAATAATGAAAATGTTTGATGATCGGGAATACCAGTTCCTTGACCAACCGTAGGGGGCCATTTTTCTTGGGGGGTCAGCAAAATGTCTTTTCCTGGCCAAAAGATACAACTCAAACGTCACAGGAGGGTATCTTTAAGAATGGCAGCTGTCATAGCACCCTCTTGGTTTTTCCCTAGCAAACGGCGACGTGATTACCATTTACGAGGCGACACCATAATTACGCGCGTTTATAGGTGGCAACCGTCGCTTGTGCCCATTCTTCTAGCCCACGTGGCTTTTCCTAATTGTTGATCATGTTAGCCTCGTCTAATTTTAACCGTCCAAATGTAAAGGGAGGCTAAATGTATTTTCAAACTCGGCTCCTGTT
Organism: Heliamphora ciliata; assembly: GCA_032360265.1. Lineage (NCBI taxonomy): Eukaryota > Viridiplantae > Streptophyta > Magnoliopsida > Ericales > Sarraceniaceae > Heliamphora > Heliamphora ciliata. The sequence continues at coordinate 26,330 of JAUMHN010207313.1, forward strand.
TGAGGTAAAATTGTCAAGATCATTGTTTTTGCAAACGATTTCAGTAAAAAATTAACTGGATGGGAAAATGCCAAAATAGGCTCTAGATAAAACTTTTGACGTCAAACGATAAAAATTAAAACTCGGGCAACCAAAGTTAATTTACAAGAATACCTTTTACTGGTCAAATCTTCAACTACGTTTTTGATTCCGAATTGAAACTACCATCAAATCTTCTATTGTATTCTCTTATACGATTCTTGAATATAGTGTAGGCTATAATCTTTTGAGAACTCGTACCGGCAGAACCTGGACAGTTTTAATCTTAAAGACAAGTTATGAAACTGGTTTAGCTTACCTGCATATTTATAAGACTACAACAGAGACCTGTGGAGTAATTATGAGTAAGATTTCAAGTGGAATACAGACACCCATTAGCAATTTCTACAATTAAGCAAATCTCATAGCGGTATCTGCAATTATGAAAAATTAGAAACGATTTCTATAATTTTCATAAAATACTGAATTACAGTTCACACTACTAAAGAACTATAATTGCACTCTGACCCATAATGTCAATACCATCTTGCATTGAACTCTTGTTATTAAATGCTTATTTTCTCTTCCCACGTTAAGATTCTCGATACCCGTCAATTAAATTTAATTACTGATAATTTAATTTAATCGGCATCTTATAATTTCTTAAGTCCTTCCGCTTAACTTATTTAACTGCCGGATAATCAAATCCACCTACAGGGTTTTACCCGGTCAAAACTTATAAACTTTCTTAAGGAGGTATCGTCAATCCTGATCTTTCAGGACGTGCATTTCGTCAATAATTAATATTTACCATATAAATAATACCTAAAAAATATAATTTTCCTTTAATTTTAAAAAATAATATTTTTAGCTGTTGACAATCAATCACAACAAAAAAAATCAACTAAAAGAAGAACTCACAACACATATATTTTTACGTGAAATATCCAAAGCGTAAAAAACCACGGGACAATCAAGTCTAGGAAACAAGCACTCACAATGAACAGATACAATATAACTTACAGACTCTGTTGATTGACTTCTCAATCTTCTAGTCCTAAGCTTGTATGTCGAATTCTCGTTAACTGTTCTCATCTTGATTTCTACTGCAATGAATCCTTGTAGAAGTCTTCTCCGATAGAATTTTTCATTGAAGCTTAGAATGCTGTCTAAGCTTTGTTGTCGAATGAACTTCGAGGTTTTTGATGCACAAAACAACTCTTGGTATGATCTTGATGCTCAATAGAAGTCTAGGTCAAGAGCCTAATTTGTGCACCAACAATGATCTATATATATAGATCCCAAAATCCTCGGCAGCTAGAATTTGAAAATAAATAAACTGCCTGGACACCGCTCGAGCGGTCAATTGGACGCTCGAGCAGTCAGGTGGTCGAGACTCTCACTCAAAGCATAGATTGCTTGTACATACTGCAGGTTTGTGTATACACTATTCAAACATCAGGTAGGACTAACATTAGGAAACAAATCACCAGAGATTATCTAGATCATTTTAGGATCTTAGATGATTATGAACCTATCAAAAATATAATAAGATTCCTAATACAATGGTTACCTAAACACAAAACTTCCAAACCAATTAAACTTCCTAATAGAAACATGAAAGAACACAAAAAAAATGTCATAGCATCCTTTGGTCCAGCATACTGCATACTCCCCCTTTGTGTCACCTGGATGACAAATCCCAAAGAAGCTGCTCCAACTGATCAAACCTAGAAACCACGAGCTGCTGAAGACCGTCCACGCGAGCCTCAAGAGAACCAAGCCGTGCAGCAATGGAAGACTGCGAGGACTCCCCCTCAGGTGCAGGTGGAGAGGTGGCACTAAGAATGTCATCGGTATCGTCATCCTTATCTGTGGAGTCAGACAGGGTAACATGGGTGGGGATGTGAGAAACACTCTAAGAGTGCGTGTGACGGGTGATAAACTTTGAGATAGATACAGAGGTAAGACCAAGAGGAATATGGATAGAGGGAAGAGATTTCAAGAAGTTGGTGATGAACAGCCCATAAGGAAGAGCCATAGTTTTGTTGCCAAGGGCAACTTTCAGCATGGATTGCAAGAAAATACGAGCTAAATCAATGCCATTACCCTGACTAATCAGATACAACTCTAAGCATCTCTCCTGATTAAGATTAGAGACTTGACCCCTAAGATGAATGTTTGCATTAACAATGATATTCAAAAGTTGAAAGGTGGGGCTGAGTTCTTTCTGGAATAAATGGCCTCCAACCCAGTCATGAGGCTTGCCACACAAAGTGGAGGCAATATCAGAGAAATTTCAAGTATGAGTGGAAAGAAGAGGTGTGTAATCTTACACAAGCTGAGGAGTGTAACCCATATGGGCAATGAGAGAAGAGGGGTTCAGGAGTATATGGTTACCCCGAACATATGTTTTAAAAGTAAACCATCGAGAATTGAGCTCAAACATATTCAAGTAAAACTCTTTAACCAGATCAGGACAGACTTCCCCATCTACTTGCAAAAAAAAAGTCCAACCGAATTGGTCGAACATCTGGGGAATACTGAAATCAGAGAAGTCACAGACGATTACCTTCTTCTCTAGGAGAAAGGGTCTATCAATGAAAAGGTGATTGAACTTCTATTCGGAACTGAGGGACATGAAGCGATTCTTATCAAAAGGTGTCTGCGACCGTCCAGCCGTTTTCTTGGTGCGATGAGGCATGGACCTATGGAACATATGAAAACCAAGATAAATTAGATTCGAAATCATGATCCCTAGTGAAGTACCAAGCGTAGTGGTTGTAGTGAAGAGCAAAGACAGTAAAAAACATGGCATGCACAAGAACAATTCGGTGGATATAGAACAAAAAAATGAGTCAACATTGGACCATATGCTTTAAAGAACACTGGAAAAGCATCATAAGGCCTCACCAAAGGCAAGAACTAGATAAGCACATAAGGAATATCATAGTATGCATAGGTAAGACTAAGACACGTGTGAGTTGAATGTGACATGCATAATATGAAAAAAATAACTGCTCGAGCAGTGCCGACGAAACCCTTGAAACCAGTATGGCACGAAGCAATAACCTAGCAATCAATCACAAGACAAAACCCAAAAAAATAGAGCAACAAGAAGCGAATCTTAAGCAAACCAACACAGTCTCACCATTATTGATCAAGACACGAAACCCTAGGGTTTTTGATTTGGTCAAAAAAATTGCAAGAGAGAAGAGAAACCATAGAGTAGAGAAGAATCACTAATAACCCAAAAGACAGATCCACATAGATCAACATATCCACAACATATGCTTACAAGATTTAACAAAAATCACAAACGAAACCTTCGGAGACTATAAACGCACATACATCCATAAGAGGCATGAGCACTTACCGGAGATGAAAGAAATGAGAGAAATCGAAGAGCAAAAACTGAGATTTATCCAAAATATGGGTGAGGGAGAAGGAGTGCCAAAAGATTTGAGAGAAGAAAATGAAAGGATGAACTAAAACAAACCGGTGCTCTGTTTTTTAAAAAACCTAGTGCGCGACTGTTCGCTCGAGCGCTCAGAGGGCCGCTAAAGCGCACAATAACCCGAGGCAAAAAAAGGGCATTTTGACTGCTCGAACACACAAAGGGCTACTACAGCGGTGTCCTGGCTGAGTTAAACTTGAGAAAGCAAGTCAAAGAATCTAAAGAAAAACATTGACATTGGTATCTTTAAAAGACAACAAAAACAAAAAAATATAATAAAAAAAAACACAATAACTCAAACAAACAGAATAATCTAGTGTTGAAACATGGAAAAATAAAATCACAGAATCCTGCCAATGACAGTTTCAACTAAGATGAACTTCAAAGCTTTGAAATACAATTTCACATGGGCAATGATTAAAAATATGAACAATCAATATACATTAGACACATCTGAAATATAGTCAGAACACACAATTTGAAGTCAAACCAAGTAAAGTCCCAATGCATGTCTGTTGAAGAAGTACAGATACTCCCCCTTACAAGGAACTGGTTATACAAGAAAAAAAATAATCTATTTTCTGACGGCTTTCACACTACTATGAACGGAAAAGCAAGGTTCGTGTAGGTAGCCATTTTCAATAGCATTGAAGCACAGTTGCATACATGGCGACTGACACACTAACATGAATGAAAAAGCATGATTTAGATAGATATCTATTTCCATAAGCAAGATAAAAATATAACATAACTAGCGGCTTTTACACTATAATAAAAGAAAAAGTAAGGTTTGTATAGGTAGCCATTTCTGTAAGCATAGTATAGAAATACAGTTTAAAGTGAGAGGAGAGCAGTGGAGTGATAATCAAATGGGGGTGGTTATAGGCATCAACATCAACAAAGGGATTTTACCGTAGAGGTCAATCAAAAAGTATTTTTCAACTAGTATCTTTCAACTAGAATCCAGTGTATGTCACATACATATTTAACCATACATATCATAATCATACCACAAAAACCAATTTTCAAGTTTCGAACTTGATCTTGCCTAGCTTTCTAATAGAGATTCTTCAGACAGTATTTCAAAATATTTTAGCCAAGATAATCTTTCATGAATGAATTAGATGTCTTTTTTTTTTTACTCAAAATGCCAATCCTAATTAATTTGCTGAGAAATTCAAAGCGAAGTGCTTCAAGAGGTTTTGTGAACAAATCAACCAGTTGACTTTTAGTATCAATGTATTCAAGAGAGATGATGCTATTCTTTACTAACTGACGAATGAAGTGATACCTTATGTCTATGTGTTTAGTCCTAGAGTGTTGCACAGGATTTTTCGAAATATTAATCGCACTCTGTGGCGTTGGGATTTTGGAATTTTGGAAAATGTTTCAAAAATATGGGAATTCAAAGATGTTTAGAAAAATATTTTAACACCTTGAAAACTAATTTTTGAAAACCCCCTTTTTATTGAAAATAGATTTGCCACTTAGTTTTTGAGAAAAACTAAGAAAAAAAATGGCTACTGATCTTGAAAATATTTAACCAGAGAAAAGGGTTCGGCGGCTAATGTATGAATCAGAGAAGGTGTTAGGCACCCCATTTGCTCAACCCTAAGGTTGGCCTCTACTAATCACCATTAGTTCTTTAATAGAATCTCTCAAATGCATACAAATAAAGAAAATGGAGGTGTAAAAAAAATATTCAAAATAAAAAATAAAAAATACATAACATATGTACATAGCACTCCAAATAAAACAAATATCAAAATAAAAATTCTAAATCTTATAGTAAGCAATTTCTAACTAAAAGATACATAAAACACTTTCACTTGCAATATTCACAAAAATGGCTTCAACTATCATATTATGCATAAAATAATAAAAACATGCTAAAAGTTACTAAAACTACCTAAACATGAATTTGCTACAAAAATGAGTTAAACAATTCATAACACTAAACTAATCATGCATATCCTTAAACTATCAAAAGTATAATCAAAATAACATGTGAAATTCCTACATTAAAAGTTTACCAAAATGATGGAACCTAATAAAAAAATTTTATGATATGAAAATGTTTAAATATTTGAAAGAAGGAGAAATAAAGGAAAAATTTTACAAAAGAAAAATTAAGCCAAAATAAGAAGGTTTTAGAAAATGCTATTAGACTACTAAAACAAAACAAACTATTCACACATTTTATATTTTAAATCAAAAGCAAAATAAAAGAAATAAAATGAGCAAATGAGTTTCAATTATTAAAAGACTCTTTTGTGATTCTTTTTGGTTTAATAATATGAATGAAAGAAAATAAGTGTTATGAAAAGAAAATAAAGTTATAAAAAAAAGAAAATGGTGGTTTATACTAAATACTATTATTAAGAGAAAAGAAATACTAATACTAAAAGAAAAAGAAAAGGGATCATTATAAGGAAATTTAAAGTTAGTAATAAAAGAGAAGAAAAAGAAATAAAATACTAGCAAAAGAAATTATATTAACATTAAAAGAAAAAAAGTTAGAAAAAGGAACATTAAACTAAAAGAAAATAAAATAGAACATTAGTATTAAAGAAAAGAAAAGGAGACTTAAATAGAACGGAAAAGAAATTAAAGCTACACTACATAGAAAAGAAAATAAAAATAAAAATTACATTACAAGAAAAAGAAAAGATGATGAGAAATGAAGAAATTTTAGACTAACACTTAAAAGAAGATAGCATTAATATTATAAGAAAAGAAAAGAAAAGAATACTAGAAAAATAGAAGAAATTAAATACAACTATTTAACTAAAATATAAAATGTAGTATTAATTACTACATTCACATAAATGTAAGTGCATTATGATAACAATTAACAACACTAACAAATTGCAATTGCCAAAATATATCAGCACTACTTTGATGAATGAATTAAAAAAAAAATAATGTGCTTAATGTGGATATGTAAACTAAGCAATTAATTAAAAAGATTAAACTAAATGAAGCAATTTAAATAATAAACATGGTTAATTACATAAACAAAAAAATGTACAAATTGAAATTGAAAATTAACCCGATCACTCCAATATAGAGAAAATGGAGTTTAGAAGAATTGGGGATCCAAACGAGGTACCTAGATTGTCAGGGAATTCTCAAGTTGGGAATGTGCTTCAACGGTCTACTCTTCGAGTGGTGATCCAAGCAAGGCTTCAATGTAGGTGTCGGGCGTTTGGATCTCGGTATCTCGGCAGAATTTCGGCGTCGGGACTCGAGATTGCTCGGTAACTCAGCAGAATTTCTCTCACTAAACCTCTCACTAATTTTCTGTTCTCGAAAATGTACCAGAGGTACGGTATTTATAGAGTTCTTTAACCAATGAGATGTTGCCACATTTTAGGGCATGTAAGGCCTATTGTAGTTGGCGGTCGCCATAATGTAAGTTGGTGGTTGCCATGTTTTTGAAGAGTTCCACAAAGTTCTATGGCGGTCGCCACAATACAGGTTGGCCGTTGCCAGGTTAGATGTGGTGGTCGCCACTTTTGGCTAGGGTTTCCAAGAGATTCTATTGGCGGTCGCCACAATGAACATGGCAGTCGCCTTACCTGGGCAGCAAGTTTCGAAGGTTCGACAAAATTTCATTGGTTTGAAAGCTCTGGGTTCAAATACTGAGCTTGGATCACTTTTCGAGGATCGAACTGAAACACTATTCTACCTGTTTTTATCATTGGATTGACCTAAGATTAGGCGAGGTCAAATTGGGGTGTCTACACACTCGTATTATCACAGTAAATAATCATAGACTCTTGGACAAGGCATAATCTAAAAGTTTTTGTTTCATCCACAGCAGCTGAGTACAACAACTACTAGCGACTATGTACTCAGCTTCAGCAATAGACAAAGAAATAGCATTCCGTTTCTTACTATGCCACGAAACCAGATTGTCACCAATATAGAAACAACCTCCTGATGTGTTTTTCCTGTCATCTGCACACCCAGCCCAGTCAACATCAGAAAAACCAGCAATGTATGAGTTAGTATTTTTTGAAAACTAAATACCAAACTAACAGTGAAATTCACATATCCGATTTTAACAACAGTTAAATGTGATTCCTTAGGATTAGCCTAATAACGTGCACAAATACCAACACTAAATGTAATATCAAGTCTACTGGCCGTGAGTTACAAAAGACTCCTTATCATGCTCCTAAACATGGTTTGATCAACATTTTTGCCTTTCTTTTCTTTTGACAGTTTCACAGATGTACTCATAGGGGTTCGAATGGGTTTGGATATCCTAACTAGGTTTTTAGCATATTTTGACTGTGAGATGAAAATTTTATCGTCAGACTGTTTAATCTGTAAACCTAGAAAATAATTAAGTTCACCTACTATACTCATTTCAAATTCCTTTTGCATACATTCAGAAAATTTTAAAAAAAAAGAGAGATTCACATGTAGATCTAAACACAATATTTTCAACATAAGTTTGTTCAACCAGAATATCATTTTTGTCCCTTTCAATGAAAAGAGTCTTATCCACACTTCCTCTGATGAAATCATTATTAACCAGGAAGGTGGTTAAACGTTCATACCAAGCACGGGGAGCTTGTTTCAGACCATACAAAGCTCTTTTGAGCTTGTAAATGTGATTAGGATAGAGTGGATCATGAAAACCTTTAGGTTGTTCAACATAGGCAACTTCTTTTAGTTGGCCATTTAAGAAGTCACTTTTTACATCCATTTGATACAATTTAAAATTTATAAAATCAGCAACAATAAGAAGAATATGAATAGAAAATCGGCAACAATAAGAAGAATACATCCATTTGATACAATTTAAAATTTAGAAAATCGACTGATCTGCTTTCGGTGTCACTGTCTCTTCAGTCGTTCATGTAACATCAACAACAACATTCACAGATTCCATAACAGTAGAAATACGTAAATTGTAAACTCTGTAAGTTTTACTATTTAAGAAATAGCTAAGAAATATTCCATCATCACTTCTAGAGTCAAATTTACCCAATTGTTCTCAATCTTTTAAGATGTAACATTTACTTTCAAAAGTTCTAAAATTTTTGACATTTAGCTTCCTATCTTTCCACAACTCATAAGTAGTCTGTTTGGTACTAGATCGTAAATACACGCGATTGATGTCATAGCATGCTGCATTTACAGTCTCAGCCCAAAACTTGAGAGGAATGTTTTTACCATGAAGCATTACTCTGGCTATCTTCTGTACCACTCTATTTTTCTGTTCCACTACACCATTCTGTTGTGGTGTTTTGGGTGAAAAAAACTCGTGTTGAATTCCCTGTTCGTCACAAAAGTTTGAGAATTCTGAGTTCTCAAATTCCTTACCATGATCTGATCTGATTTTTGTGATATGCTGATTTTTTTCTTCCTGATCATTATTCAATTTAAGACATAAAGACTTGAAAATAGCAAACGTATTAGATTTTTCATGCAGAAAATTGACTTAGGTAAACCTAGAAAATTCATCAACAAGAAGAAAGATATATTTCTTGCCGTATATACTCTTTATTCTAGTAAGACCCATAAGATCCATATGAAGAAGTTGCGGAAGGTATTGAGTAGCAAGCTGATTTATTTTCTTGTGAGGAACTTTAATTTGTTTACTTAGTTGACATGGTCTACACATAACTTTGGTATTGTTACTCAGCTTAGGAATACCTTTGACCAATTCAGAGTTTGCAAGTTTGGTAAGATCCTTATAATTAATATGACCCAAACGATGATGCCACAATTCTGTTTGGTCAATTTTAGCAAAATGACATATTTGATCGATTTTAGGCAAAATTCCATAGTAGTTATTAGAGGTTCGAACACCATGAATAGCAGTTTTTCCCTTTTTGTCCAAAATCAAACATTCAGTTTTAGTAAAATTAACTTCTTGGTGTGTGTCGCGCATCTGACTAATGCTAAGTAAGTTTTCTTTTAGACCGTCAACAAGAAAAACATTATCCAATCTAAGTAGCCCCAGAGAGTCAATAGAACCTCTCCCAATAATCTTGGATGAGTTTTCATCCCCAAATGTGACAAGTCCTCCATTATATGGATCAATATTAGAGAATAAGAACTTATCTCCTGACATATGACAGGAACACCTGCTGTCCAAATACCACATGAAAGAATTTTGAGCTTTTAAAGTAATGTGAACAACATTGCATTTCAAATCAAATTTCCTAACCTAGATAGAACGAGTTTTGGGAAAAGGTTTAGTTTGAATGCTGGGTTTCTAGCCAAAATAATATCTCTGCCAATTGTCCGCTCGAGCACTCAGAGGGGCCTCTTGAGCGCGCGACTGCTAGTAATCTTGCATATCTCTCTGCCAGTTGGGCGCTCGAGCACTCAGAGAGCCTGCTCGAGCGCTCAGTTGGCCGAGAGTTTTATGTTGCAGCTGTCTGATTTGATCATGCAGTTTTTCATTTTTTCTTTCATGCTGATATGTGGTCAGTGATTTTAGTTTTCTGCAAGGTCTAATGTGTCCAAGAATACCAAAAAAATGACAAGTTGGGACAAGTTTTTTAAAAATAGTTGATTTTGGTAAACCTTTTTTAATAGATTTTCCTGACAAAATAGTCCTGATTTGTTTAGGTTTTTCTAGACCCTTATCTTTACCTGTTGACATACTGGCAGCTTTCATAAAATTGATTTGACCTGTAATCTTTGATTCAGACATACTTGCCACGTATCCTAAACCAGTTCGATCTGTCAATACTTTTTGCACGCTTAAGATTTCATCCAAGCTCAGTGAACATGCATTCAATTTCTTCAAAGTGGTATTAGCAGTTGCCAACTTAGTTTCCAACAATTTCACTCTATCTTTGTTAGCCTCAAATAGAGACTTAATCTTTACTGCATCTTGTAATTCCAACTCAAGTTTAGAAACTTTTTTTTTGAGTAAATCACTTGATTCAATGAGTTCATTCCTCTTTTTGTCAGAACTAACCAGTTTCTCAGTCATTTTGATTTTAAAGATTTTTAGCTATGAAATCAAATCCTGAGACTAAGTTAGTTCATACTTGAGACTGTTATTTTCTTTTTCCATCGTTTTACTCTTTAGTGTCAGCTTAGTTGTTATTTTGTAACTATCTCTATGAAATTTATCATATGCCCACTGAAGATCTTTCTCATTCACATCATCAGATTCAAAACCTAAACCAAAATCACTTTGAGAAGCACGAGACTCATAATCAGACAATTCAGACTTACCTGATCCAGTGGAAGAAGCAAAGGCAATGAACTTACCCTTATTATTATCTATTTCTAACTCGTTTGCATCATCAGATGATTCAATCTTATCATCCCACGTCACTGTGAACACTTTCTCTTTCTTTTTCTGTTTGTTAAGACAATTCTGTGTAATATGCCCATAACCCTGACATTCAAAGCACTGTATACTCTAATTATGAACTCTAGCTTTTTTCTTTTCAAACTTAACCACATTATTACTTTTGTCACCAAAATGTCCACATTTTGATTTGAGTTTAGATTTTTTAATTAAAACAAATTTTTTTAATTTTTTAACAATAAATACCATAACTTCAGGATCAATATCAGTTTCATTATTTGAAAAACTCTAACTCAACCTTAGAAGTTTTTAAAGTAACGCCCTTTGACTTTTTTGGTTGACGTAGAGTAGATTCAAATATTTGAAGATTTTCAACCAATTGTTCAACTCTAAGGGAATCAATATATTTACTTTATTCAATAGCAATAACTTTTGGTTGAAAATGTTCAGGGAGTGACTGTAAGATTTGTTGGCCTAACAAGATTTCAATGACCATTTTGATGATAACAAACCTAAGTATCTAATTATGCAAATTGAGATCATTTACAGAAAATACATGTTTAGCACAATTAAAGATACAAAGTGAAAACCATAAAGTAAATTCAAGTAAAAAATGTTGGCAATAAGTTTTTAGAACAATGCAAAAGACAAAGGATTAAAGACTTAGTTTAGATTCTAATATTTATCAAAGTTAGGATCCATGTAAGTTCACAAATCTCATGATGATATCTTTTGACGCTCATAGGAAATCGAAAATCGGAATACAGGACTCATGCATATCATTTTTCCAAAAGGATAAAATGTTTTTTAGCAACCAAAGTTGATTTTAAAATAAAGAACATTTTATCAAAAGTCATTTGAAATATTTTGTGAAGTAACCAAACTTGAGTTTAAATTGAAAAACATTTCAACAAATTTATTTTGTGACTTGAATATACCAAAATTCATGAAGATCTTGTTTTCACTCAACTCTGGATAAATCAGTAAACTAAAAGGGATGAAAAGCTAAACCAATAAGGTTCAGTCGACTGGATTACTAAGATCAGTCGACTGGAAACCTATTGGAAAATGATTTACTGAACCTCAAGGTTCAGTCAATTGAGCCAATAAAGTCAGTCGACTGAATGGAACATTTTTAGGTTTAGGCGACTTTGAATTTAGCCCACAGGCGACTGAGAAGCTACTGGAATTTTGGGGTTGCTTTAAATTGGCACCTCAGTCGACTGACCAAGCCACCTCAGTCAACTGAATTATCCTGAAAGTCAGATCTGACTTTATAATGGCTAGTTTGACCTGAAATGTTAAAATATCTTTTTACCCTCAACGACTAACTCAAATTTTTGGCTATAAAAAGACCCCATTATCAGAACTTAAAGATAACCAAGAAGTTCTCTAATATCATACTCTCTTATTACTTATTCTTGTGCGTTCAAATCTCATACTCTTGTTCATATTTGAGAGAAACACTTAGAAAATCTCTTTAAGTTTCATTTGATATATTTTTTGAAGAGTGAATTAGTGTGCTATAATGTTTTACTCACTTGTTCATTAAAGGAGCCCACTCTTGTATGCATTCTTCATCAAATTATTGTTGAGGCTTGGTCATAGCTTTGTTCAAGTGAGAAAATTTCACTTAGGTTTAAGAGCTCGTACGCTCTTGGTGTAAAGGATTCTTCGCCTTGTGAAGGAGAGAGGCATCTCTACCTACAAGAAGGGATTAGTAAAAATCTTTAAGCGGGTTGCTTGGAGCAAGGATGTAGGCCGGTGCGCCAAACCTTGTAAAAATCTCAATTTCATTCTCTCTAACCTTAAAACTCTTTATATTTACGTTTGATTAAATATTTTCTTATCCAAATAAGATCAATGGAAAATATATTGTATGTTTTAAATTGAATATTTCGAAATAAAATTTTAAATATCCAATTCACTCCCCTCTTGGGATCATATTACACTCACAAGATTTTTGGAACAATGCGGGTATCAGGAATTTTTTCACTAAGAATAAAACTGGAATTGACTATTTCACTCAACTTAGCATAAAATTCATTAAAGGTCTCATGATCTTCCATTCGAAAAGTTTCAAAACTTGTGGTGAGCCTTTGAAGTTTAGAAATTTTAACAGTTGATGTGCCTTCGTGTATGGTTTCAAGGATATTCCATACTTATTTAGCTATTTCACGTACATATACGTCTAAATTCTTCAGGTATGACACCACTAAAAGTAGCATTGATAGCCTTGCTATTCCAGCTTGCTTTATCTAAATCATTTTTCTCCTATTGTTCAGTGGGTTTTAAATAGTATCAATACCAGATTTAATAGTAGGTAAGGTATAACCAATAACTACAGACATCCACACCCTTTCGTCAATAGATTAGAAAAACGCCCTTATACGAGCTTTCCAATAGGGATAGTTTCCACCATCTAATAATGGGGGTCGAACAGTTGAGTTTACTTCTCTAGGAAATTCCATGATTGTGATTGATTAGGATCGTAATTTTTTAAAATAAAAAGAACATGTTCTGATACCAATTGAAAAAATATAATTTTTCTTTAATTTTGAAAAATAATATTTTTAGATGTTGACAATCAATCACAACAAAAAAAAAAACAACCAAAAGAAGAACCCACAATATACAGATATTTTTACATGGAAAATCCAAAGGGTAAAAAATCACAGGACAACCAAGTTCAGGAAACATGCACTCACAAGGAACAGATACAATACAACTTACAGACTTTGTTGATCGATTCCTCAATCTTCTAGTTTTAAGCTTGTTGCTGAATCTTCGTTAACTATTCTCCTCTTGATTCCGAATCCTTGTAGCTGCCTTCTCCGGCAGAATCTTCCATCGGAACTTAGAATGCCGTCTAAGCTTTGCTGTAAAATGATCTTCGAGGTTTTTGATGCACAAAATAACTTTTGATATGATCTTGATGCTCAATAGAAGTTTGGGTCAAGAGCCTATTTCGTGCACCAACAATGATCTATTTATATAGATCCCTAAACCCTAGGCAACTAGAATTTAGAAATAAACAAACTGCCTGGGCACCGCTCAAGCGGTCAGTTGGCCGCTAGAGTGGTCAGGTGGTCGAGGCTCTCTCTCGAAGCATAGATTGTCTGTACATATTGCAGGTCTATGTATACACTCTTCAAACATCAGATATGACCAACATTAGAAAACAAATCACCAGAGATTATCTAGATCCTTTTAGGATCTTAGATGATTATGAACCTATCAATAATATAATAAGATTCCTAATACAACAGTTATCTAAACACAAAACTTCGAAACCAATTAAACTTCCTAATAACCTCACCTTCCTAAACAGTGTAACATTCCTAATTACCTTGTATTTGCCACAAAAACAAAAAATACATTAAATAGAAATTAATTTGAATTAATTTTTTTATAATACCGCTATCTAACTTACCGGGAATATACACTCATATAAGATTGTAACTTTTAATGAATCAAAATAACAAATATTAAATGTACTCAAATCAATAATTGTTTCAGGATTAAAAGCATAAACACTATTCGTAATAATCTTGAGATGTGAATTAATTTATATAGTCTGTATAAAATTAATTATTCCAATGTGCCCCATTCAATACACATAAAATATATTGTCACAGAAAATTAGACCAATAAACAATACTATTATCTATTCCACGTAACCAAAATAGGCCTACTAAAACTCTATGTCACAATCGTACTGATGGTATGTCCATTTCTATCTAAACTATGAATATAAAACTTATATTCTCCAAGAACCTAAAATCTTATCTTCTGTGTGCAAGCCGTATTCTACACACCAGATTAAATACTGTACAGAATAAAGGACATCCATGCATAACATTAAAGAAATAATATACATACATTACTCATTGAGATTCTCATAAAATGAAAAATTAATTTTTCTTAAAATAAAATTAAATACTAAAAACATGATTTTTAGTAGACCAACCCTAACAGTTTCATGCCTTTTTGTTCATCATTTTGACATTCAAAACACTTTGAAACACTCCAGCGGTAGCTTGGTCTAATTTCAGAGTACTTGCACCAATGGGAGAGGGATTCTTCTTCTTTAATCTAGGTACACCTCTTCCTTCCATTTTTTTTTCTTTTCTAGAAGCTTGATTTCTCTCATAGTAGACTTTGGGAGACTTGGGGGAATCATGTTTCTTCGAATACAGTCCCTCAAGCGGATTAGGGCTTTGACCTTTGGCTCTTTTCTGTCCTCAAACTTTTCTTCATCTGATGTTTGATTTTTCTAACCGCTGTGAAACTTCTATGTTCAGCGACAGAGAGAACATTGTAGTGTCTAGTGATTCAAGTGAAGAGGTTACGTCTTCTTATTTAGAAATCTAGGAGAAATACCTTAGGAATTCATTCGCTGCTAAGCCTGTGTCGTCGTCATCTACTTCTACCCCTATCGCTAACTACATTCTTCGATTTTACCCTCTTGTCCTTCCTGACATTCCCTATTTGGCTCCTGTTAGCACTATGAGTATCCAGGCTCCTCTTCCTTTTTTCTATTTGATAGACGAAGATTTGTCAATGGAGAATCCTGAGGAGGGTTCGGTTACTCGTCAGTCCCATCATGACCCCACTTCTCTTCCTCTACGGAATGGGGCATTGGCCTCGCAGGAAGCATCTGTGTCTGGTTAGGCACATCGGGAGATGCCATCTGTTCGAACCCAATCTGCAGTGGGTTGAATTATTCGTTTACCCTTTTTGGTTGACAATACTTCTTTTTCTATTAGTGCACTAGATCTCAGTCTAATTAGGGCTCAGCTCCAAGTCACCAATTCATTTCGTCTAAGAGTTCCAGGTCCTAACGAGTTCGTGAGCTCTAATATACAAGGGGAATTTTGCTTTTTTAAGGGGGCTTTTCAAGGAAGTTTGAGATTTTCAATCTCCCGGTTCATCACGGAGGTGTTCCAATTCTTAGGTATTTCACCGACATAGTTAGTTCCCAACGGGTTTAGGATCTTAATTGGGTGTATGATCCTATGGTTAGTCATCAGTGATAACAAGCATCCTTTAACACACCAAGAGTTTTTCTACTATTATAAGCCCACCGAGTTGGTCACCGGCTTTGTTAGTTTCCAAGCCCGTGATGGTAGGGGGCTCATCACTTGTTTTCCCAAGGCCAACAAAGGGTGGAAAGACTGCTTTTTCTTCTTAACAAGGGAAGGTTATGAATTTTAACCTTGGGAGAGAATTGACGAGACTGCCCCGAGAATCTAAAGGCTGTGGGCTGGCTTCCCCAAAGATGGTTAGTGCCAAATTTTGTTTGATTTTATCCCTTTGCAATTACTCCCTCAGCGCGGCATTTCCCTTCCTTCCTTTCTTTAATTTTTATGTGTGTGGGCCTCTTAGTGCTAGGTCGGGCAAGGAGTCTGGTGATTTCTGATGAGGAGAGGGAGAGAATCACACTTGCTCAGTCCTTTGAAGATAGGAGCTGATCTACTCTGGTCACCCCAGAGAGTCTAAGTGAGTACCTTCTTGGACTTAAGCCTTCCTTTGACGCTTTATCTTTATTTCGTACTGCTGAGGCTAGAAAAAGTTTTAAGGGTGGAAGTGAAGTGTTGCGTTCTTCAGTATATTTTTTTATTACTTCTTGTTGTTTTATGGTTACTGATTGTACCTTTATTTCTTCTTCCCAGACGCAATAAATAAGGGGAATAAGGAGGCTTTGAAAAAGTTGAGGAAGAAGTGGAACGCCTCACAAGGGAGAATGCCTGCTCTGCCTCCTCCACCTACTAAGAGGCCACGCGTTATCACCCATCGTCAAAAAGACTTGGACATGTCTACTTTCAAGGAGTACATCCCCAGCCCTAACCCCTTTGCCAAGATGAAATCTGCCTCTCTTGAACCGAAAAAGTGTCAAGAGAGAACAGAGCTTGCAAGTAAGAGCAGTGAATTGGGCTCTGACCGGGGAGAATTGACCAACCAGAGGGTGGAGAAGGAAAAAGAACAGGCAAGCTCCAATCCTTCTAAGGTAAACAACTAGGAAAAAGTCCCTATTTTAGTTTTCACGGACAAAAAGGCTGGTCTAAAGCTGATCGAGGGGTCTGTCCTTCCTTCCGACCTAACGAGGCTAGATGGATTAACCACAACTGAGCTTGGACGCAGATTTCACGAGGAGTTTGCCAAGGTGTGTCCCTTGTTTTATATCATCCATGTTCTCATTATTTTATTGCCTCATAGCCTTTTTCCCTCATTATACTCGGAGAAGCTAATGAGCTCTTGCCTGCGTAGTTCATCACTCTGAGTCACTGCATGGCCCTCCACCTGGCCAGAAATGAGTATTCCCATATGACTGACGAGAAGAAGCTAAAGGCTACAGTAGACACCCCAATTTGATCCCGCCCAATCTTAGGTGAATTCGATGATGAAAACAGTTAGAATGGTGTCTCAGTTCGATTCTCGGGAAGTGATCCAAACTCGGCGATTATACCCGACCATCAAAAACCATCAAAAACCTTCAAAACCAATGAAGTTGTACCAAACCATCGATAACTTGTTGCTCAAGTCATTGCCAGAAGTTGCGACCGCCATGTTCATTGTGGCGACCGACAATAGAACCTTGTGGAACCTTTTTAAATATGGCGACCGCCAACTCACATTGTGGCGACCGCCAACTCCAAATGGCTTGACATGCCTTAAAACGTGGCAGCGTCTCATTGATTGAAGAATTCTATAAATACCGTACATCTGGTACGTTTTCGAGGATAGAAAATTATAGAGAGGTTTAGTGAGAGAAGCTCTACCAAGTCACCGAGCAATTCTGAGCCCCGACGCTAAAGACCTGCTGAAATACCGAGATCTGAGCCTCCGATAGTCCTAAACCCTAGCTTGGATCATCGCCCGAGAATCAAATTGCTAACCCACATTCCCCAACTTGAGGATTCCTTAGTAATTCAGGTATTCTACTTAGATCTCCGGTCCTTCTAGCTTCATCTTCTCTCTTTTGGAGTGATCGGGTTAATTTTCACGTATTCATTTCAATTACATTCTTGTTTTACTTATGTTTAAATTCATATTTTAACTTATGTAGTTTACTTGTTTTGTTGGTTTACTTACTTACATTTTAAACTTATTATAAATTGTTAAATTATTAAATAGTACTAATATTTTTGACAATTACAACTTATTAATATTGTTAATTATTATAATTCAATGCACTTACATAAAAATAGTAGTAATAGTCAATATTACATTCATTTAAATTCTAGTATTTTATTCATTTTCTTTTTTTTTCTTTTACATTAATTTAATGTTCTAGTGTTTAATTTTCTTTTAGTCTAAATTTTATTTCAATAGCATTTTATTTCATTTTTTGTACTAATTAGTTTAATACTCTATTTTATTTTCTTCTAGTTTAATGTTTATTTTCTTCTAGTATTACTCTAATTTTTCTTTTTTTAGTACTTTATTTATTAGCATTAAATTTCCTTTATAGCATTTTTATTTTTTTTTTCTTTTAAGTTTTAATTTTATATTTCATTTAAATATTAGCATTTTTTTCTTTTTCTTTTAATTTCAGTTCCTTTGTTAGTACTGTGAGAACCTGACCCATTTTCTTTTCTTTGGCGTTTTTGGACGCACGTTACGTGTTTTTGTTGCATCATATTTTTAATGCTTTTGATTCATGATCGGGCTTACATATGCATGCGGGGTAGGTTCTAGGAGCCGTGGGCCGTTGTGGCGTAATTCTCAAAAAATTTCAAAAGAAGATATTTTGGAGGCCTATAAATATCTGGAATTAGATATTTTTATAAAGATATTTTTCAAAACTTCTCCAGTAAATTTTTCATTTTTTCTCTGCCTTCTCTCTAAGGTCTCCGGGGCCTGGGGCTCAATTTTCAACAATCCAACAGCGGATCCTTGCTTTTGGCATGGTGGGCTACGCAACCATCCGATCAGATTTTGATTCTGTCGAAACTCAATTTTACACGTGGTTCGAGGTGTTGAGTTTTGAACTCACTGACGTAGTATTCTAAACCCTATTGCTGTATAAGGGTGTCATGGGTAAACGTAGGTATTTTTAACAGGTAGATTGTTGTAACTCTGCGTTTGTTTCAAAGTTGGGGTTTTGGGCTTAAAACCTATTTTTTGGTG
>JAUMHN010207314.1:0-21031 GCA_032360265.1 Heliamphora ciliata
TACATGTATAATGTACCGATTTGAGAAATATTTTTAGAAGACTATCTAGATGTACCAGGATGACGTGTATGTGGCACAAGTTGCCCTCGGTGTAAGCCCAAAAATGTGCGTAGAGTAGGTACTCAGGTCCTTCGGGGTAGTTCCTGTAAACTGAGACGGATAGGTGCTCAGCTCCTTCGGGGTCGTAACCAGTAAATTGAGTGGTACGTTCATGGTGCTCCGTATAAAACCTGTGTGTATCTAGGTGATCCCACAATATCTGGGGGTTAGATACTGGACAGGAGTCAATAGTTATGACCTCCGTCCCCTAGTGATAGAGTCGGTACATAGGATCATACTCTTCTTTACCGTGATGGTACATTCCGCGAGGGAATAATATTTTTGATTACTGTTTTTCCTTAACTGTGGTTGGGTATTTGCAATGTTTGCATCACATGGTTTTAAGGATGAAAATAGGGTTTTGTGTAAATGAAACCATTTTGGGAGACTTGTGGTCTGATGGGAAAACTTTAGAGTTTTGGATGGAAATCCTGTTTTGATTTTGTGGTTGAGTTCACTCCCACCATATGATTGCATATTCCTACTTTACAGCTTCTTATCTGTTTTCTATTAGGCTTCGGCTCACGGGTCGAAATTTTCTGTAAAACTATTTTCAGGTGATGATGTGGATGAGGAGTAGCTTAGTGGTGCCCGCGGTGGCTGAAGACATTTATAGTTTTCCTTTTTGGTATGCCTGTTCCTAAAGACAGGTTTTGTATGCCATAAGGCGATATATTGTACGCATGATTGAACTGTTGTCTTTTATTTATGAGAGATACTCTTTTATTGGGTATTCTATTGGTTCAACAGGCGGATTTCGATGTATGAAAACCTGTATTTTCATTCAAAACTAGTATTTGGTGGATTTTCATGTGACCCGAGGTTTTGGGGCGTGACACTCCGTGCCCCTTGTTTTGGCTGAGACCCTAATTGATCTAGATGCTATCTATCGGGGTGTAACCCCTTCTTTTGCCGGTAGTTCGCTTCTTCTCCAAGGTGAAACTGAAATCTCTCCTTTTCTCCGCTCTTCTCTCATTTTGTCGATTTTTCTCGATTTTTACCACTCTTCTCTCCCTTTTGCTGATTTCTCTCGAATTTTATCACTTTTCTCTCTTTTTTCACTATCACACATCTCTCCTTTTGTTGATTTCTCTCCATTCTTACCTATTTTATCTCTTTTCAGATCTGGCTAATAGGGAAGGTAAACTTTCTACAGAAACTAGTTTTGAAAGGGCACAACGCTGCTGTCTTTGTCTATTGTCCTTTTTTCACGATATGCACTACTGAGGCAGCCTGAAGACAATATCTTTCTTTAGAGATATCACTTGGTAGTTTTCCTAGTGGCCAATCCCTTTTTATGACTTTGACCATTATAGACCATCCAAATGTTTTGCTGATTATCTTGCCACTGTCTACTTTCTATTATCCACACAAGATCATGAGATAGTTTGGTCGGGGTCAGATCATATTTCGTGATGTATGGGGTCGTATCAATTTATCTTCAGGCCCCATTTCTAGCGTGGTATCTGGAGGTTTGGCCATCTCATTCACTGATGGAGATGCAGAAACTGTCCCACACTGAGCTCTACATGGCATGGCTAGTTTAGGAAAAAGAGAGCAGAAAGACGAGGGAGAAAAACAAGATCCAAAGAGGAAGAAGATTTGAGGAACTTTCTTTGCTTTTAGAATTTTGTAGCTTTCTTTTCTGTTTAGAGTTTAGGATTTGCGTGCCCGCCCTTTATTTTCAAAATCTTGTGATCGCAATTGAAATAATAAAAATTCCACGTTTATCTGAAAAAGGTTCCCAATTATTTAAAGTTTTTTGATTCTTGTAATTAAACAACTTTATTATCAAAACTCAAAACTAAATTTTCATTGATCATTACTCGAATTTAAAGATGGCTAAAATAAAGAAGGTGGCCAGACATCTTAAAAGAAGCTGCCTACGTATCCCAAAAAGATAGAATCAGGCCATAATGTAGTTTGAGCTCGGTTTACACTCAGGTATTGACGCTCTCTTTTTTGTGATGCCCTAACTTTTGTCAAGGTTGCCCTTTCGGGTTTTCAGCCTTGTGGGCTGCTCTAATTTTTGCCTGAGTTGCCTTGTTAATTTTCAACTCAGCGAGCTTTAATTTTATCTCCATTTTTCTCTTAAAAGAAGTAATTTTTTTGAGCTGGTTAAAGTTGATTGGAGTGGAGAACGGGTTACCATCCAGATCAATAAAGATTACAACACCACCGGTCATAATAGTCTTGATCAGATACGGCCTGGCTCAATTCGGCTTGAACTTGCCTCTTGGGTTGAAAATAGGAGCCTTGATTTCCTTAAGAGCCAAGTCACTTTCTCTCAAGGCCCGGGTCTTGTCATTCTTATTGAACGCACGAGCTTTCCACCTTTGGCATCCTTGTATGTGAAATAAATTTTTGTAGCCTTCTTTTACCGAATAAGAGAAGCACTTCCCTCAAATTCTTTTGCCATTCTTCTACGAGTTGAGCCACATTTTATACTTCTTGATCGTTTCAAATTTTTTTGCAGCACTAGGATATAGTTGTCTCGATCTTTGGACTTCACAATCATATCGTCTACATACACTTGGACTTCCTTGTGTATCATGCCATGCAACAAGGTAGTGGCAGCCCTTTGGTAGGTTGCTCCTGCATCGCGTGATAGCAATAGGTGCCCCACAGTGTAGTGAATGTCATCTTTTCTTTGTCTTTAGAGTCCATTAGAATCTGATTATTCCTGGAGAAACCATCCATGAATGACAAGAGGGTGTGCCCCATTGTACTATTCACCAAGACGTTAATATGCGATCGTGGGAAGTCATCCCTCGGACTAGCCTTGTTGAGATTTAAAAAATCCACACAGATACTGATGCATCCATCATGTTAGCCACTCACTTTGGATACTCGATTACCATAAAAAATTCTGCGTTGATCTGCTTGGCAACTTCTTCTTTGATCTTTGGAGCTCATTCTAGCCGTATCCTTTTCAATTTCTATTTGACCGGTTTGGCATCGGGATACAAAGGGATATGGAGTTGGATAATATCGGGATCAATTTCGGACATATCCTCGTATGATCATGCAAAAATGTCTTTGAATTTTTTTAATAAAATCATTAATTGTTCACGTTCAACTAAAAATAAAGAAGAACCAATTTGGATAATTTGTGAGTTAATTTCATTACCTGGATTTATTGATAATTTTTTTTCAATTATTGGTTGGGTACGCATTTCTTCTTCTCTTTTTTATTAACGCTTTTAATTTTTTGGGGACATTCCCTTCAAATTCAAAATCATCAAAAAGCGTACAAAATAAAAGAACCAAAGTAGAATAATCAAAACCTTCGTTTATTTCATTGGTATCAAAGAGAGTAGGGATTACATAGATCAAAAGCAAAAGAAGAGGGTGCACAGATAGACGTGCCCTCAAACTCGACATCCAACTGATCAGAACAAAGCAGAAACTTATAAGACTCTGACTTGACTCAAGACTTGAATCATGTAAAATACAATAATTTAAAAACCAGTTGTGACATTTGGTGCAGATGGAGGTGGAATGACCTTATTGTCAATGAGATCCTGAATGTCATGGTGAAGTTTTAGACAGTTGTCGGTTGAGTGTCCATGGATCGAATGGTATGAGTAATATTGTGTGGGATCGCAGCGTCGTGGTAAATGATTAGGAGGCGGCATTAGATCAAGAAGCTTTATCAGCCCTTTCTCGACAAATTAATTCAGGGCCATGGACATATTAAGGGGAGTGAAAACTCTCCTTTGCTTTTTCAGTTGCGACGGCTGGTTATTTTTGGGAGGAGGTGATGAAGATGAAAAATTCAGTCGACCTGATTGGGGGTTTAGCAAATTCACCTCATTAGAGTGAGATGCAGGGTTAGTGGAAGAGGTGGGATGGGTTTGGTAAGGTCTTCTCGACTTTTGGCTTAGCTCGTCCTCCTCGATATCACCAGACTGGATTGCATCTTTCATCTGAACCCCGGCATCAAACAACTGCTCAAAAGTAGATGGCGGTTGTGTTATCAGATAACGCTTCGACGGAGACTGGAGGTTCCTGACTGCATTCCTCTCTTGTTCCTTCTTAATTAGCCAATTTGTTGTTTTTGCCTCATTTCCCCTCCGTCTGGTTAGAAAATCAGCAAATGGTTCTCTACTTTCTAGACGAGTGGTCTCCAGCTCTCGAGTAATTACATCTAGCCGAACATTATAGCGGTATTGGCTGACAAAAGCTGTGGCGATGTCCTCCCATGTTCTGGTTTTTGCAATTTTTTGAGAGAGGAACCACCTCTGGGATACCCCTGAAAGAGAACGGTGGAATAGCTGAGCCTTCAACTGGTCGTTGATCTCCATTTCAAGCATTTTAAACTTTTTCGACAGCTCAGCATCCAAAAACAAACAAAGTCCTCCTACATTGAGCATATATTCCTTGACTCCCTTGGCCTTTCTAAGGACCTTTTCCATCCGATCGATCTTCTCTTCCAATGTAGATTCTCTGGACTGAGTAGTGTTTTCTTCCTCAACTATCACCTGACGAGGGATCTGTGGTGGTGGCAGAACAACTTGCGGTCCATCGGGGACCTGATTGTCATCCCAAAAATCTTCATCATTACGATTTAGGTCATCATGCTGTTCATACACAACGGGCATGCAGGCCTGAATTGCTCAGATTTGTGCCTGACATTGCACTTGAGCCTAGGTCTGCTGTTCTACTACTCTCTGTATATCAGTGATCGCCCTCATTAGGGCTGCCAGATTCACTTTGTTTTCTGCCATTTTAGTTGACTATTCGGTTACCCTACAAAGTCTACCTGTCACTGATCTTTCCTAGACACGTGTTGACTGTACACTTTTCAGCCCAATGGTAAATTCACAGAAAATCTTAGATCCCAAAAGCAGAATAACCAGTATCAAACACTTTCTGGACAATCATTCTGATAGTAGATAGCACAAATCCCAGATACCCGAAACCGCAAATCATAAGCAAATAACCACAGAAGCTATAATAATGCCCCTACCGGGCTTATATTGGCAGCATAACAACAGGATGACTTAGAAACCAACATGATGGCTGAGAAGGAGATCAACAAAATTTTAGGGGGAAGCTTCGTCTAAAAAGGACAGCACTCCGGCAAGAAAACAAAGTTATGCTGACTGGTCTGGTTCGACCTAAAAAGTCTAAGGAAAAACGGGCAGCATAAAGGTAAGGACACCAAGGTAGGCTGACCGGACTGGTTCGGCCCAAAAATTCTAAGGAAAAATAAACATCATAACAGTAAAGAACTAACTCTCACGGGTATGATAAGGGTTTGAAAGAAACGAGCCTATGTCGAGGGTTTAGAAGAAACGAGCCTATGTCAAGGGGGTGGGAACCAACGACCCGAGAAGAGCTCAGAGGAGAGAGAAACTATCCTAGAGGCTTTAAAATGAAACACAGGCGGGACCCCAAGAAGACTACTACAGCGTAAGAACCAAACATGGTGAAAGACAAAGTCTGGATAAAAACACGAAGGAAAAGCTAACCTACTCAAGGGATAACGAAAAACCTGGACTAAACCCGAAAAAGGAACTAGCTTAAGCCCAAACAAAACAACCCTAACAATACGCAAGCAAAACATACAATAAAAAAAAATAATCCTACCAGAGTTAGTAGCACCTAATGGGGGGTTCTAAGTTCACTATATGCAAATGGTCGGTTTGGGTTAATTGAACAAGGTACCTTTTGAATAAAACCGGGTATATATCTCCCATGCAGAACATGGTCAAACAGTACACCCGAACTCTTTGACCGCACCTATGATAGCGTACAGTCAATAAGGGTTGTCCGCCTTCCTAACAATCCCTAAAACGGATGTACGTTCTGAGCGTCAGGTCGACCAAGCAGGGGGGGTTTGAAGAACAATGCATATGCATGCGAAAATGCAAATGAAAAACTCTTATTAAGAACCAATGATGTTTTCAAATCTACCCCTCTTATTTGATTTGAGAAACCAGTCCCCAGCGGAGTCGTCAGAAAATACTGTGGCGTTGGGATTTAGGAATTTTAAAAATGGGTAAAAAATATGAGAATTCAAAAATGTTTGAAAAATATTTTAACACCTTGAAAACCAATCTTTGAAAATCTATTTTTATTAAAAATAGAGTCGTCACTTAGTTTTTGAGAAAAACTAAAAAAACAAAAATAGCTACTGATCTTGAAAACGTTAACCAAAGAAAGAGGGTTCGGGGGTTAAGGTACGAATCGTGTAAGGTGTTAGGCAACCCCGTTTGCCCAATTATAAGGTTGACCTCTACTAATCATCATTGATTTTTTAATAAAATTTCTTAAATGCATGAAAATAAAGAAAATGAAGACAAAGAAAGAACATCCAAAATCAAATATGAAAAATATATAAGATATGTACATAGCACTCCAAATTAGGATAAATGAAAGGATAAAATACTAAATCCTACGACATACAATTTCTAACAAAAGGATATATGGAACACCCCCACATGCAATTTCATCAAAATAATCTAAACTAGTATGGTTCAAATAAAAGAGCATAAATGTGCTAAAAGATACCTAAAATTACCTAAATATGATTTGTTACAGAAGATAAACTAAACTATTCTAAAATATGCTTTCAAGTAAAGAAACTAAAACATGCATTTACATTAACATAATGAATTAGTAAAAGAAATGAGAAATGCAAAATAAAATATGTATAAAAAGAATCCTAAAATAAAGTTTATAAAATGAACTTACGAAAGGAGTTTTAAAAAATGTTATACTAAGAAAAGAGATTCTAATTATTAACATTTTTAAAGAAAATAAAAAGAAAAGAGAAGAAAATTACACTTGAAAAGAAATCTAGTTTAAAAGGTTTGTTTATGATTTTTAGGTTTAACGAAAAAAAAGAAAAGGAAAAACAAGACAAAGACTACGGAAAGAAAAAGAGAGAAAAAAAATGTAGTTTTATAATAAATACTAATATTTAAAAAAGAGAAAAACCAAATGGAATTTTACAAGAAAAATAAAGGAAAATAAAATACTACATTATAAGGAGAACAAAGCTAACAATAAAAAGAAAAAAGAAATAGAAATAGAAAATAAAAGCTAAAAAAGGAATATTAAGCTAAAAATAAAATAAAATTGAGTATTAAATTAATGTTACAAGAAAAAAAAAGAAAATAAAATAAAGTGCTAGTAAAGAAAATTTAAACTAACTAAAAAGAAGAAAATAAATACTAGAGCACTAGAAGGCTATATTGAACTAACTATTACAAGAAGATAAATGCTAAAAATATAAAGGAGAAAGAAAAGAAAAGAAAAAAAAATATATAAAAAAGAAATTGAACTAACACTAGAAGAAAATAAAAAGAGAACAAAGAAAATGAAGAATAAATAACTAAGCAATTATTAGAAAATGTGAATACAATATTAGCAACTATATTCACAAGAATGTTAGTGCATTGATAATGACAATTAACAACATTGTAAGTTGTAATTGTCAAAATATATTAGCACTTGTTTGATGAATGAATTAAAGAAAAAAATAATGTACTTAGGGTGGATGTGTAAATTAAGCAATCAATTAAAGAGATTAAATTAAATGAATCAATTTAAACAATAAACAAAGTTAATTACATACGTAAAAGAAATGTACGGATTGAAATTGAAAGTTAACCCGATCACTCTAAGAGAGACGAAATAGAGTTTAGAAAGATCGGAGATCCAAACAAGGTACCTAGATTGTCGGGGAATCCTCAAGACTGGAATGTGCTTCAATGGGTCGATCCTCGGGTGACGATCCAAGCAAGGCTCCAATGTCGGAGTATTGGGTCTCGGTATTTCGTCGGGGCTTCGGCGTCGGGGATCAGAATTGCTTGGCACCTCGGCAGAGCTTCACTCACTAAACCTCTCACTAATTTTTCTCCTCGAAAACGTACCAGAGGTACGGTATTTATAGAGTTCTTCAACCAATGAGATGCTACCACGTTTTTGGGACACGTCAGGTCATTTGGAGTTGGCAGTCGTCACAATGCGAGTTGGCGATCGCCATGTTTTTAAAATGTTCCACAAAGTTCTATGGCGGTCGCCATAATGAAAGTTGGTGGTCGCCATGATGCAAGGTGGTGGTCGCCACTTTTGTCTAGGGTTTTCAAGAGGTTCTATTGGCGGTCGCCACAATGAACATGGCGGTCGCCTTACTTGGGTAGCAAGTTTCGATGGTTCGACAAAATTTTATTGGTTTGAAGGTTTCAGGTTCAGATACCGAGCTTGGATCACTTTTCGAGGATAGTACTGAATCACCATTTCACTTGTTTTCATCTTCGGATTCACCTAAGATTGGGTGGGGTCAAATTGAGGTGTCTACACTGTGCACAACGTGTTTAACATTTCTATGCTTCGGAGGTATGAGCCTGATCATTCTCATGTGTTAGATTGGGCTGAGCTGCGGGTTAATGAGGATGCCACTTATGAGGTGCATCCAGTGAGGATTCTTGATACAAAGGAGCAGGTGTTGCGGAGCAAAGCAATTGCTTATGTCAAGGTCCTGTGGCTTCATCATGGGGTTGAAGAAGCGACATGGGAGCTTGAGTCTGGGATGCGTGCTTGATACCTAGACCTATTTACCTCATGACCTTATTGCAAATTTCGGGGGCAAAATTCCTTAAGGGGGAGAGTTGTGAGGCCTAGACCCATCTCTTTTTGAGATATTTATATATGTCGATGTGTTCCTTTTTATATATGTATCTCTTGATGTATGGTTTATATTTTCAGTTGTAGAACAACATATTTTGTATAGGTGTTATACATGTTATGCATGCGGGGGGTTCGACTTGGTTGCCTTCTTCAGTTTCCTCTCCCAGCAACGACCGCTCGAGCGGTGGTGAGCATGCTCGAGCGGGCTGGTGGCAGAGTATTGGTCCGAGAGGTGACTGCTCGAGCGGTGCTTGGGCACTTGAGTGGTGATGTGGTAGGGCTTATGTCGACAAGGGGTCGCTTGAGCGGTGCTTTGGCGCTCGAGCAGTGGGTCCTGGGCACGAAAATCTATAAAAGCTACAAATATCTTTTTTCAAGAAAATCTCTTTCTCTCCATCTTTTCTCTATCTTCTCTCTAGCTTTCGGGGGGCCCGGGGCTTTGTTTTTGGCGGTTCGATAGTAGATCCTTACTATCGGCGACGTAGGCTTCGTATCCATCCGGACGGGTTCTCGTTTCGATAAGGTTGGATTTTGAGGCGTCGAGTTTTTAGCTCTTTGAGGTAGGATTCTAGACCCTATTGCTGTTAAAGGGAGTTATATGTAATTATACTTTCTTTCACCGAGTAGAAATGCATTAAATGTGAATTTCATGTTTTAAACCTTGATTTTGGGTAAAAAAATGGGTTTTACGCCTTTTCTTGGTTTATACATGACCCGGATGTGTTAAGATCCGTGGTTTTCAAAAGCATATTTGAAAATGAGGTGTTTTATGAAAAACATGTTTGTGGAGTTTTGGAGCTAACCCTTGGGGTTGAATCTCAGTTTTGTTGGAAATATGTTGTTACATGCTTGTAGATCTCCATATTGATGGATTGGATCCCTTTTATATACATGCGATGTAAAATTGTTTTACAGGTTTTCATAGTTGAACTACGGTTGGGTTTTGAAATGTTTATACATAGATGTACTGTGACAGTGGGTATGGTTGAGTTGGGCTTCCATTGCTCCGGGGTGCAAGTCCAAAAACGTGCGCAGCGTAGATGTTTTGTACCTTCGGGTTAGTCCCCGTAAATTGAGTGTGTGTGGGTGCTTTGTACCCTCAGGCTCACGTCCCGTAAATTAAGCAGTAGGTGTTCTGTACCTTCGGGCTGGTTCTTGGAAATTGAGTGGTTCGATTGCCTCCGTTAATGGTGTCGTTGTTGTAACTCTGTATAGAACTTGTCATTACCGAGCTGGCTTTGAGTGGTGACTAGGGTAATGGGCAGGAGTCTATAGTTGTTACCTTTGTCTGTGTGGTAAAGTCGGTACATAGGATTACATTTTATCTTTTCTCCTCGACTATGTGACCTGAGTGGAGAATTCTGTGTTTTACAGCTTTCCCTTAACTGTGGCATGATATCTGTTAGGATGATATGTATAGTTTCAAGGATGAACATGGTTGTTTTTAGATGGAAAACTTGTGGTTTTGAGAGAAAAACCTTTTTGGCTTTTGTGGTCGAGCTAGCTCCCACCATATGATTGCATAGCCTGCTTTACAGCTTTACTGACTTTTCCTATTGGGCTTCGGCTCACGGTGTGGGATTTTTGCTGTAAAAACATTTTCAGGTGACCATGTGAAGTTAACCTAGAGGCTTGTGGTGATGGAGAGCTTGTTGTAGTTTTTCTGTTTTGGACATGTACGTTTACATGTAGTGCCTGTTTCAGAAGGCTAATTTTGTACGCCTTGAGGCGATATATTTTTTTATGTATGAGAATGCATGTTTACAATTTATGAGAGTTAAACTGTGGAAATTTTTATCCAAATGATGTAGATTTTTGAGTTGATGGTTTTCCAACTATAAATCTTATCTTTTCAAACCGTGTTTGGGTGGGCTTTCGCATGACCCTGGTGTTTGGGGTGTGACACAATCGTTCTCCCTCGCAACACTTACTCCTTTGTATCAAGAATCCTTACTGGACGCTCCTCATAAGTGGCATCCTCATCAACCCGCAGCTCAATCCAATCTAACACATGTGAAGGATCAGGCTCGTACCTCCGAAGTATAGAAACGTAGAACACATTGTGCACAGATGCTAACTGAGGTGGCGATGCCAAATGATATGCGACCTCTCCATCTCTATCGAGGATCTCAAATTGTCCAATGAAGCGCGGTGATAGCTTCCTGCTACGACCAACCTCATCAAATCTTTACGTGGCGAGACTTTCAGAAACACATGATCACCTACTATAAACTCCAAAGGTTGCCTCCTCTAATATGCATAACTTTTCTGGCGGTTCTGCGCTGTCATAAGGTGTTGGCGAATCACAGCAACCTTCTCTATCATCTCCCGTACCAAGTCGGGTCTCAAGACTGTGGTCTCTCCCACATCTGTCCAGCACACGGGCGATCGACACGGTCTACCATACAAAGCCTCATACGGTGCCTTCCCAATACTGAACTGATAGCTGTTGTTGTATGCAAACTCTACCAGCGGTAGATGATCCTCCCAAGAACCTCTGAAATCATGGACACAAGCCCTCAGCATATCCTCCAGAATCTATATGGTCCTCTCTGACTAACCATCCGTCTGGGGGTGTGTGGGGTTGGGATTTTGGAGTTTTTGAAAAGTGGTAAAAAATATAGGATTCAAAATATGTTTTGAAAAATATTTTAACACCTTGAAAATCAAATTTTAAAAATCCATTTTTGTTGAAAATGGAGTCGCCACTTAGTTTTTGAGAAAAACTAAGAAAAACAAAAATGGCTACTGATCTTGAAAATGTTAACCAGAGAAAAAGGGTTCGGGGGTTGAGGTACGAATCGGGAAAGGTGTTAGGCACCCCGTTCGCCCAACCATAAGATTGGCCTCTACTAATCATCATTGGTACTTTAATAAAATTTCTCAAATGCATGCAACTAAAGAAAGTTGAGGTAAAGAGAGAACATTCAAAATCAAATATGAAAAATACATAACATATGTATATGGAACGCCAAATAAAACAAATATCAAAAGAAAAATTCTAAGTTCTACGACATACAATTCTAACTAAATGATACATAGAACACTCTCACATGCAATAATCATAAAAATAAGCTAACTATCATGATTTACCTGCAACACATGCTAGAAATTATCAAAACTATCTAGACATGAATTTGCTACAAAAGGTAAATTAAACTATTCAAAACGTGCTTTCAAGTAAAGAAACTAAAACATACATTAACATGCTGAATTAGTAAAAGGAATGAGAAATGCAAAATAAAATATGCAGAAAAGAATCCTAAAAGAAAATTTATAAAAGAAATTTATGAAAAGAGTTTTAGAAAAATATCATACTAGGAAAGAAGATTCTAATTATTTATATTCTATACTTAAAACAAAAGGAAAAGAAAACAAAATAAAAGAAAATTACATTTAAAGAGTGAGAATGAGATTTAAAGACCTTTTACGATTTTGGGGTTTAATAAAGAATAAGAAAGATAAGATGAAATAAAATGTTATGAAAAGAAATAAAGCTATACATTAAAAAAAAGAAAATGGTGCTTTAAAAGAAAAATAGGTACTAACATTTACAAGAAAAGAAATACTAATAAAGAGAAGATTAAAATAATATTAAGAGAAGAGGAAATATGACATTATAAGAGAATTTAAAGCTAGTAAAGAAAAGAAAATGTTAGAAAAAGAAATCTGACTATTATGAAAAAGAAAAGAAAAATGATAGCTAAAAAGTGAAGAAAATAGAATGGAACATTAGTGTTAAAGAAAAGAAGACTTAAGAAGAAGAAAAGAAATTAAAGCTAATATTGCAAGAAAAGAATAAAAAGAATATTAAACTAATGCTTAAAAGAAAAGGACATCAGATTAATATTACTAGAAAATAAAATAAAATAAAAATAAATGCTAGTAAAAAAGATTAAACTAATGCTGAAAAATAAAATAAATTAAAAATAACTATTTAACTTAAACGTGAAATGTAGTATTAATTACTACATTCACATAAATGTAAGTACATTATTATAACAATTAACAACATTATTAAGTTATAATTGCCAAAATATGTTAGCACTAATGAATGATTTAATGAAAGAAAAAAAACAACAAATGTGTTAAGTGTGATTGTGAATAAGTTAACAACCAACTAATAAACAAATTACATAAGAAAATTATATCAGGCAATTTAAATAATAAACAAGGTTAATTGCACAAATTGAAATTGAAAGTTAATCCGATCACTCCAATAGAGAGAAAATAGAGTTTAGAAGGATCGTGGATCCAAACGAGGTACCTTGATTGTTAGGGGATCCTCAAGTTGAGAATGTACTTCAATAGGTCAATCCTCGAGTGGCGATCTAAGCAAGGCTTCAATGTAGGAGGTTCAGAGCGCGGTATTTCGGCAGGGCTTCGACGTCAGGACTCGGAATTGCTTGGCACCTCGGCAGAGCTTCACTCTCAAAACCTCACCCTCCAATTCTCCCCTTGAAAACGTACTAAGGGTACAGTATTTATAGAGTTTATCAACCAATGAGATGTTGCCACGTTTTAGGGCATGTTAAGCCATTTGGAGTTGGCGGTCGCCAGGTTTAATATGGTGGTTGCCATGTTTAAAAGAAGTTTCACAAGATTCTATGGGCGGTCGCCACAATGCGAGTTGGCGGTCGCCACTTTCGGCTAGAGTTTCCAAGAGGTTCTATTAACGGTCGCCACAATGAACACGGAAGTCACCTTACTTGGACAGCAAGTTTCGATGGTTCGATAAAATTTCTTTGGTTTGAAGGTTTTGGGTTCAGATACCGAGTTTAGATCACTTCTCGAGGATCAAACAGAAGCACTATTTCACCTGTTTTCATCATCGGATTCGCCTAAGAATAGGCAGGGTCAAATTGAGGTGTCTATAGTTACCCCTCTTTTATATAATTTGCATAGCAATGCGTGAAGAAGGTTATATCAAAGACCCAGAGACAATAACCATTTGACCGAGCCGTCAATCTTAGGTCACAAACACACTAGCATGCATATGATGTTGGTTATACTCGGATTTTAATTGAGTTTTTTACGTACCCCTTTTGCTAGGGATCAGACCAAAACGTAGTTCACGGGGCAAAATACATAGATGTAAGATAAGAAACATGGTGCAAATGTTTATATGATGCAGAAACTAACACGATGTAGATGGTGGTGTGATCGAACAAATTCCAAAAGATCGAGTTAAGACCTAAAGGGAAGCATAAACAAGTCAAAGATCGAGTTAAGGTCTAAAAACTTGGCTGGGGATAAAATAATTAAAAGGATCGAGTTAGAATTCAAGAAATTATCTTAACCGAGAAAACAATTGATCGGGCGAGTTAAGATTTCACAATTTCGAGATGAAAACAGGATAAAAATAATTAAAACCCAAGTTACGACTCAAAATTAATTTTATCGGAAAGAGAGATCGCAAATTAATAGGTCGAGTTAAGACCTAAAATTTAGAACGAAACGTGGGGTAAAAATAGTTAAAAGCTAAGTTACGGCTTAAAATTAAATTTATCGAAAGAGGAGACCGCGAATTAAGAGGTCGAGTTAAGTCCTAAAATTCTGGACGAAACGTGGGATAAAATTAATTAAAAGCCAAGTTACAGTTTAAAATTAAATTTATCAGAAGATGAGATTACGAATTAATAAGTCGAGTTAAAACTTAAAATTCAGGACGAAACATGGGATAAAAATAATTAAAAGCCAAGTTATGACTTAAAATTAAATTTATCGGGAAGAGAAATCACGCACAACCATTTTCTTGAAATATATATATATATATTGAAAAACACCCAAGATTTTTAAATTTTTTCTTGAAAAGCCCCTAAAGTTAGAAAAACACCTACACAAAAACAAGAAAAATTATTTTGTAAGGGAAATTATTTTTTTTAATTTTATTTATTATATATATTTTGTAAATTTTTTTTTGTAAAATAATACGCACGAAGTCAATACGTATGCGCAAACAAACAGGAAATAAATATGTACACAAATAAAAGATCCCCAAACAGGCCCCTAAAAACCCTGACAGGACGTGACCTTTGGAAACCTGGCGGTCGCCAACCCAAACCCTTCTGGCATGACGGCCGCCGGGTCAAAATCCTTCCAACATGGTGGTCGCCATGTGTCTCGTGAGGAACCCAACGGTCGCTACAATGCAAGTTGGCGACCGCCAACTCCAAGCGCGCATATGGCCCTTAGGGCGCGCGGATCAGGCTCATTCTTCACATCTTCACTCTCTCTCTAGCTCTCTGCGCTCTCAACTCTCTCTACCCTTCCCCTTGCTTTTGTTCCTTCTTCTTGCTTCTTACTTCTTCTTGGTTCTTAGCATTCGCACGATGTTTACCCTATTATTCGTGATCCCATTCCTCTTTATGGCGGGCCAGGGCCAGGGAGACGATGACTTAGGGGCACGACAGGGCCCTTCTGCTACTAGGAGCTCCTCCATAGGGACTCTCAGGGATACGACTACTAGCTTCCCCGCCAGCAGGGTCATTGCCACGCAGCCTACTACTGCGATGGATGCTCTTATGCTCGAGGCGGAGCGTGCTTCCTGCTAAGCTACTGAGGAGGCACAGGCGGCTACTGATGCCGCTGCTGTGGCTGCGATGACCAATTTCTTGGATCCCGATGCCGAAGAGCGTTATCCAGCACCCTTTGACCCGCATACTTATGCTCCACTATCCCATCGCATGGTTCCACGTGGGATGAGACGCTACGAGCCTCCCGCCGATGTTGTTGCCGCTGACGTTCTTTTGCGGGAGCCTGACCACCATATTTCTCGCCAGCGACCTTCGGCATGTACCATATCCTTACTGTTTTAATACCAAAGCACGATGTATCAAATGTAGACGCATGCTTAGGATCCCCCAAATGATGTGATGATGACGAATAATGATTTATTTTGATGATGGATGCTTGTTTGTGCGACTTGCCTGAGATCTTAGCTTAGGTACCTTTGCAAATGGAGATTAAAACAGTAGGGACACATAGGATTTTTGAACAAATAATGAAAGTGGGCACTTATTTTAGTGAAAAGTATAAAAATTAAGGGAAAAAAGTTTTGTTTTTGATTTTTTTGGGATATAACAACTAAAGGGGCAATTTTTATCAAATAGAAATTTTGTCAAAACTTTTTAAAAAATTCTCCAAAAGTCATAGAAATATTTAGGGAAGAAAATTTTAGAAAATTCTAGGGAATTTTTTAGAAAATTTTTGAAAAATCTTAGAAAATTTTGAAGAAGAACTTTGAAAAAAACTTTAGAAAATCTTGGAAAAATTTTTAGAAAAATATGGGAAAGTTTTTGAAAAATCTTAAGAGAAAATTTTTAGAAAATCCTAAAAAAATTTGAAAAATCCTAGAAATCTTCTAGAAAATCTTAGGAAAATTCGGGAAATTTTGGAAATTTTTTTTAGAAAATTGGGCAAATTCCTAGAAAATTAATCTTAAAAGGTTAGGGTAAAAGGGGTAAAATACAAATATCGAAGGGAATAGATTTTTTATTATTTTATTATTTTTATTTTTATATTTTTATATATTTTTTTATTTTTGATTTTGAAGAATGATAATCACAAAAAGATAAAGATTTTTCTGACGTACCAGGGTTTAGGATTCCTAGTCTTTTGTGCAAAAATCAAAAGATCGTCACTTACACACGAACCTAGAGTTAGGGTGCCTAGTTTTCTAGAGTTTGAAAGAATCGAAGGGTCGTCACTTACACATGAGCCTAGGGTCAGGGAGATTTGCCTGATTTTTCAAAGCTTAGAAAGAACCGAAGGGTCGTCACTTACACACGAACCTAGCGTTATGAAGATTTTCCTGATTTATCAGGGTTTAGAAAGAACCGAATGGTCATCACTTACACACGAACCTAGGGTAGGAAGATTTGCATATTTGCCTGATTTATCAGGGCTTAGAAAGTTCCGAAGGGTCGTCACTTACACACGAACTTAGGGTAGGTAGATTTTCCTGATTTATCAGGGCTTAAAAAGTACCGAATGGTCGTCACTTACGCACAAACCTAGGGTAGAAAGATTTGTCAGATTTATCAGGGCTTGGAAAGAACCGAAGGGTCATCACTTACACACAAACCTAGGGTTTTTATTGCTTTTGGTTATCTGCTGTATACTTTATGTGTCGAATTTGTTCTTTATATATCTTCTATTTGTCTTCACCTTTCAGGCTCGTCACTACGTCAAAGGTTCCGAAGGTTCTGCTTCTGGGGAGGTATTGGAGTGGTATGTACCCTCCCTACTCCCAGCTGCGCCTACGTTGATGCCTCCGATTTTGCTCGCTTTATACCCCTTCTGGGTAGGACGAGTAATAACCGTGTTTGGCTCACGGCCCTTGTTGAGCAGTGGTGGGACACCACCAATACATTCCACTTTACCATCTTCGAGGCCACCTTGACACCTCTCGATTTCGCGCTGATTACCAGCATCCGGGTAGGCGGCAACCCCATTCCATTTAACCCCGCCATTGCTCGTTCTACTAACGCACTAATGTACTTTCTCGGAGCCATCCCTGCGCAGATGGACCACAATCGGCTCCGGTATACATGGTTCTTTGAGCGATTCACACACTTTCGCTGCACCGAGCCCTACCACTTCGAGTGGGTCGCTTGGGGATTCTTGATGTACATGTTTGGTACCTCCTTGTTTTCGAACAAGGAAAATACCGTATATTTGCATTACCTCGGTGCCCTGGCTAGTCTTGATCGGGTTGCTTCATTCCATTGGGAAGGAGCTGCTCTCGTCACCTTTACAGCTTCATGAGGACTCTTACTCGGTTCCCCCAAGAGCTCTGCGTCGGGGGATACTAATGGGTCTGTGAGGTATGGTTTAGTTTCTTCAGTCTTTCATTCATTTCTGTTATCTGTTATCCACTATCTTCTTGCTAACCTCTTTTCTTTATTGCTGTGGACCTATGAGTTCCTCGGGTTTCATGTCTCGGCGAACTCAGCAGTAGATCCTCTAGTCATTCCCCGTATAGCCAGGTGGTCTCGAGGGATGAAGGGGATGAAGGCGAGGGGAAGAATATTGATCGGTTCTGGGTTTCGCTGGGCTGGCTGACCCCTGACCAGGTATTATTTTACTGTGACCTGTTCATGGCTGTTTACTTGTTCATCGCACTGTACTTTTTTTGTTCATATTGCACACTAACTATCATACCGTACTGTATTCACTACTTACTACTTTCTGCACTATACTTGTACTTTTAATTGCTACAAGTCCACTGGGATGCCTGGAGGGGAGTAGAGGATCGGGCCGGCACAAACCTAATGCGTAGCCATGACATTGCTGCGAGGTGTATTTTGCTGGAGGGTCCATTCGGTAGGGACTATTATCTTGGCAAGCGAGTGGTCTTCCAGTCGCTTGGCCTTGATCATTTTTGGATACCAGTGGTTTCTTCAGCTTGTATGCGTCGGATGGATCAGCTGGGCTGAGTCGACCTACTTTTGGAGCTGGTAGGGACTTATGCCGTGGAGCTACTTGTGGCTGAGGGAGACTACACCGCCTGGGCTCATGCGCACTTTCTGGGTCCACTGGGACCTGGCCCGGCTG
This sequence comes from Heliamphora ciliata, assembly GCA_032360265.1. Classification (NCBI taxonomy): domain Eukaryota; kingdom Viridiplantae; phylum Streptophyta; class Magnoliopsida; order Ericales; family Sarraceniaceae; genus Heliamphora; species Heliamphora ciliata. The sequence continues at coordinate 18,301 of JAUMHN010207314.1, forward strand.
GTGGTGGGAGGAGGGGACCGGCATCGGAGGCTGCTGATGCTGGTGCTGCTGCAGCTGCCTACGCTGGTCCTGCTACTACTGCTGGTTCTGCTAGTGGTGGGGCTAGGGTTGGGAGTGTCGAGATACCCTGGACCGTATCTTCCTTCGTTGATGGGTATCCTTTCGATATTCCTATCCCGATTCCCCAAGTGCCGAAGTTCTAACCAGTACACGCTTAGATTCATTCTTTTTCGTTGCTTCCTTTTCTGTATTTCCTCTATTCAGATTACTCAGTCTTTTTCTTCCTTTTGATAGAATGATTAAGCTTGGCTGGATCGTCTCATGCTGATAGTGAGCGGTATGCGAACTTTGATTCGCCAGCAGGATGCTGCTCTGCGTGCAGCTAGGGTTCCTTTAGTTCCTCGGCCGGTGAGTGTTTATCGTTTTGATCTCCTTGTTCTCCTTTATACCGTTCTCTTATTTTTTTGTCTCTTTTGACAGCCACCTGTAGCTGCTGCTGTTCCACCCCCTGCTCCTGCTCCTGTTCCGGTTCTAGCTCCTGCTCGAGGCCGTAGATCTCGTGCATCTTCCCGTGCTCGCTCCAGAGGATCCGTCTCGTCTGCATGAAGCCGATCCAGAGTTGTGTCCTCTTCCTCTGGCAGTGACAATGATGACTTGGAGAGACTTTTTGAAGACATCAGCTCTGATGAGGCTGGTCCTTCTTCCCGTCGAGTCCGCCCGAAGCATACCTGAGAGAGAGTTTTGCCCCCCCAATTACTTTTACATTCAGATACACTTTCTCTTTGTGGGCCTGCGTGCCCCATTTTGACATACTTATATACATTTGACCCATGGGCCTGTGTGCCCCAGTTCTTACTTTGATACATTATCTCTTGATATACATCTGGGCCTTCGTGCCATTTATTGCTTTATATTCTTATGTTGCATGGTTTATCTTCATTTAATGTTCAAACTGTTATGGATACATGGTTCAGATGCCACAATTTATACAGATCATACAAACTGTAAACTGACACACCCGCCATGTTCAAACATGGAAGTCTCCATAATATAACATGGCGATCACTACTTTCAAGAAGACTGACATGGCGGTTGCTATTTTCAACCTGGCGGTCGCCTAGTCAAAAGGCTGATGTCACTGTACTATACTTTTCAGAGTTGGCGGTCGCTGACTCTAAGGGGGCAGTCTCCACATTGATTGTACTTTTGGTCAAAATTTTAATTTTTTGTCCTTTTCAACCTTATAAATACAGCTTTGGAGGCCTCATTTGTTGTTACTTCGACTCAGATGGCTTCTCCTCTTTCTTTATGGATTGAAACATTCTCCCATATTGAGCGTATAAACTTCGCCCCATTCGGCCTTAATGCCCTTTTCTCACCGAGGACCGTGAAGATTAACAGGCCTTTACTGATGGCTATTGCACAACTATGGGATCCTTAGTCTCACGTATTTCGGTTTGGCCTTGAAGAACTCTGCCCCATTGTGGAGGAGTTTGTCGCCATTTTGGACTTGGCCCCCCGAAGCTCCATTGTTGTTCCCACTTTCTTTCTCTCAACTCGACAGCAGGTGATACATCTTTGTGGTCTATCTAGGATGGAGGCCTCTGTTCTGACACATGATGACTGCCTTGACATACCTTGGATCATTGATAGATTCCATCCCACCGGTGACCTCAGTGACCTTGATTTTCAGCTGCGGCAACGCTATGCACTTTGCTTCTGTCTTCTTGCCCAGTTTCTTCTTGTCCCTTCTGACGGGCGAGTTAGTTGCACCCTGGTTGACATTGCCGATCAGATGTGGATGGGGTGTGACTTCGTGCCAGTTGTTTTAGCTAAGACACTACTGGGCTTGGACGCTGTTCATAGTGGTGAGACCACCACCTTTGCTGGCAGCCCTCTGCTTCTTCAGGTAAGCTCAATATGTTTACTCTTCACCAAACTCTCTGTCACACTACAAAGCTTTTCTCTTATTGTTCTAACTTTTGCCGCAGATTTGGTTGACAGAAAAGGTGAATCTTGTACAAAAACCACTTACCGATAGGCACAATGCCGCTGCTTTCCTTTACCGCCCGCGTTATCTGATATGTGATACCGAGGCAGCCTGGTGGCAGTTTCTTTCTTCTTTGAGTGGCCCAGATATTACCTGGCAGTGCCCTTGGTGGCGGATTTCTACTATGACTCTGACCACTATGGATCATCTCAGTGTACTACTGGTTGGCTTGCGACAGACTACCTTCTATTACTCTCATCGGATTATGCGGCAGTTCGGTCGTAGTCAAATTATTTTTCCCAGTATTCAGAGCTGTCTATTTTCTTTCGTACTACGGGATCCATTTCTAGCGCAGTATCAGGATGACTGGCCGTTTCGTTCACGTATGGAGATGCAAGAGTTGCAGTGCTCCAATCTTCCTGATGAATACAAGACGTGGTTGATGTAGGATCGGGAGAAGAAAGATAGAGAAGTGGGGAAACAAGTGACAAAGAGGAGGAGGATTTGAGGACCTCTGCATTGTTTTGAAAATTTCATAGCTTTCCCTTTTTTATTTGGTTTTGTAGAGTTTGGGACCTATGTGTCCCCTTTTTTATTTTCAAAAACCTTGTAATTTTGATCAAAGTAACGAAAACTTCCACTTTATGTTTTAGACGGTTCAAATTTATCCAAAGCTTTCTCAGTTCAATCAAATGACTGTATTATCAAAATTCAGAAGTTAATTTGCATTGGTCTTGCTCA
>JAUMHN010207423.1:0-21030 GCA_032360265.1 Heliamphora ciliata
ACTTCGCATATTTCACCTCTCCATTATTGTTTATTATTTGTCTATTCCTAAAGTACCCTACATTCTTTGGTGACTCCACTGGGGAGGTGAATTTGTGAACGGTCAGTACTCGGAGCGGACTACATACAACACCAAGAGCAACTAACAAGAGAGTTTGGATTGAAGGAGGCTGCGTTAGCAACATATAGGGCGATGATGCAGAAGCAACTCGAGAAGTTCGAAGATGTAAAGATTGATCACGTACCAAGGTCAGCCAATCGGCTGCCGAACGCATTAGCTACCCTAGGGGCAAAGCTACCACTATTAGACGACGCAATGACTATTACATATTTGCCTCCAGCTTCTCTACCAAATGGGCATGCTCGGCCCTGGCCTCCTTCAATAAGGCTTCTAGGCCTGTAATGCGATGGGCTGACAGGGATAGAGAATTCTCATCTTCGCTTACACGAGCAAGTGAACCCTTATGTAACAGCAGAACACGAGCAGCATCCAATCTCGACCGCAACTAGGCAAGATCCAACTTTACTTCCTCCAGGTCATCGTCCCATGCCAAAGCGGTATCCAGTTTGTCTAGGTCTAACTCGTGAATGGCATAGTCCGACAGCTGTCAAGTTAGAAAACTCAAGCTATGAAGAGTAAGACCAGGCAATACAGGGCCACTGATACGAAAATTAGTAAAGGTCCCTGGATGATGAGCACGAATGGCCTCTAACGTTACGGCGTTCGAGCAACTGACCTTTCGTCCTAGAAATTCAGTTGTAGACCCTTCAGGTCTTTCTGCCCCCAACGAAGGGCTCCGACGAAGAAAGATGGATTGAATTTACATGAATGGTTGACTCTTCTACTCTAGTTCGGCCCTTCCCCTGGACTTCCACATATGACTCCCCATTGTCAGACAACTGATAATTCAAAAGAAATTCTATACAGCCTGGGAGAGACATCTCGGCTGCACGTTTAACCTCCTCTTTGGAACCAAGAGCAGGGGCAATGTTTACAACATCCTCGTCTACGGAGGTGTCGAATCCAAATTCAGGTAGAGGAGGGGCCTCTCGAACAGATGATACGGGTTACGGAGAAGCCTGTCTAGAGGAGGGGGCAGAAGAAGACTCAGTCTCAGCCTCAGGTGCCGGCGAAACCAATGTGCGCCCGCGGCGCTCACTTAGTAATGTGCCCAACAGAACGTTATCATCGTCCTCTCTCACCTCCGTATCTACCCGAAGAGGCGTTCTGGAAGTAACGGATGCACTGGGCACAACTGAAGAACGCACTCCCTAAAATAAAATTAAAAAAAATAAGGAATATAATTGAACAATAGAGGCAAATAGAATAAACAAAGGGAAACTATAGTAGACTTACTCGACGAAGTCGCTTCAGTTGGGGAGGTCTGTCTTCAGCAGATGGCACTGGTCTATCACTAGGGTCTCCCTGCTCTGTTTGAGACGGGGCATGCTGGGTGACCTGCACCATGGAGCGAGTAACTCGCCCCTCAACAACCTGAAGTGGAGCAGCAATGATAGCATCCGGAGCTGTAACAGTTTCTTGAGCAACATAAGCAATAGCAAAACGGCTACGAGTGCCTCTGTCACATTTCCTCCTCGGAAGCCGACAGGTTGTAATGGACTTCCGAAGAGGATGGACTGTGGCCACAATTGCGTCAATAAGGGAAAAACGAGAGAAAGAATCCAAGTTTCGTCGCCAGTAATGAGTGGTTCAGCTTGCACTGGCCGATACATCCTCTGGAGGGGAGTTCGATTACTGGGAGGCAAAAAGGGGAGACCAAGTTGCCGAGCATGAAAGGCTCAAAACTCTCTACAAATGAACATGGTTGAAAAAGGTGAATGGGGGCCCCTTGATCAAAGCCGAACTGACAAAGTACACGATCGGGGCGGTAGGAGGAAACCCCCATACCCTCTTCTATGATGTAGGGGAGCGAGCCACGAAGAAGTATACATAAAACGCAGAGGTGGGTGTTCTCCAGAGAAGATGCTGTCTCTAGCTGAAGATGCAGAGGAGAGTCAAAATACCAGTTTGGAAAAACCACTCCGGTGGGCGCTGTAGTATACGGGCGAGGTGAAAAGTCATAGAATTTATTGAAAAAAGAGGAGATATCTTTTGCAGAGCTTTGACCGCTCCACCGAAGTATCAAGGGATAATTGCTTGGAATCTCTACTGTGACGGTGTTCGAATCTGAGTCGGTAGTTTGAATTTTTCTAGTACGAGAAAAAAGGAAGGGGCGTGGAGCAAAACCGAGGAATCGCTCATAAAGCACTGCCTGTAGGAAATGTTGTGGCAACGAATGTAACTATCTCATACCGGTCAACAGAGCATTCCATATCGATTCTTAAGATATCAAGTCGGCGATAGAGCGTACCCAAGAAGAGGGGGCCGAAGGGAATATGCTCACCTCGAGCCAGCACGACGGCCAGAGGAAAAATAAGGGGGGCGACACTATCAGGAGGGCTCCTAGGAATGACAAGCATAGATAAGAAGAAAGATATAAAAGCTACCAAATAAAGATATGTTCCACTGCCTTCACCAGGAAATTCGACCCTGTCCCCATCATCAGCATCGCCCCGAGGTTGAATATCCTTAAAGAAGTAGCTGATCCACGAGGCATAAGTAGATTTGGTAGAGGAGCGTCGATTAGAAAGGGGGACACCGGTATCACTGAAGTGGCTTCCATTGCTAGCAATTCGGGTGAGGCGGGTACGGAGTCCGGAGACTACAACTTGGTCAAAAGGAGAAAAGTTATTCGGGTCAAAAATAGTACTGCCCCTGATGTCTAGATGGAGGAGGATGGCGACGTCTTCAAGGGTTGGGGTCCACTCACCCCAAGGGGTAATAAAGGTGTGAGTGTCAACGCTCCAATAATGAATTAGTGCTTCTAAACTTGAGATGCTGCGACGCATATGTAGCGTCCTGGAAAGCATGACGGAAGGAAGGATACCTGCCTGGTCAAGAATAGCACGGAGGTCTACCGTGTGAATAACGTCCTCGACCCATTTAGCCTAGCCAGTAGCAGGACCCGCAGGGGTCTTGAACTGAAGAAAAGTGTAAGGAAAATCACCTCTCTCGATCTGGAAGCAAGGAACGGAGACAGGGGTGATCATCTCCGCCTCTTCAGGAGCCACCTCTAGGTAAAGAAGAAGAGGATGAGTAATCACAGTGGAATGAGGAATGAAAGAATCAACTGCTCTCCAAAACTTGTCACTTTTACCTCCAAAGAAAGGGGCCATACACCATTTCGATTGGGGTATAGCAGATCAAGACTCGAGATGGGCCCCACGATCACCAATATTAAAAGCGGAGGAAGGATGGACAGCGCGAGAACCCATGGCGACAATTAACAGAGTTACGAAGAAGAAAGCATGAGAAAAGAGAGACAGGAAGCTTTGAAGGAGGTGGGGTCAGAATGAGGGTCCCAAATCGCTATTTAAAGGATGAAAAGCCGAAGGCGAAAGGTCGAATGGCATTAAATACGTCAGCGACACAAACAGCTGGCATCCACGTGCATGCGCGCAAGTTAGCGCGTGTGACACGCGCGAGAGCAGGTCGGGCGACTTGCGCCTATGCAGGGGGAAAAATGTACATGGCTTACAGTAAAGGAGTGAATTGTCCACATAAATGACAAGACTCGAGTGAATGTCAAGGTTCGAGTGAATGGCCTATAAATGACTTATGGCTCGAATAGATAAATTGGCTAATTGGTATTACAACAGGTGACTCGACGCTTGAGTCACTCAAGATCCAGAGTAGCTCAGACTAATCCGAGTAAATCAAAAATCATGCAGCTCGAGAGGCAAATAACTCGCAACTCGGATAGACCTACTCGGGTACAGTAGAGCTACTTGGGTAGACCTACTCGGGTATAGTAGATCTACTCGCGTAGACCTACTCGGGTGTAATACTTCTACTCGTAACTTGAGTCACTCATGAATCGAGCTACTCGTCTCTCCAGAAGCTCAGATATTCTTCCACTTAACTAGTGTCGACTACTCTTAACTAGATACTTGGGTGATGATACAAACTACTCATTCCACTGGTGACTTGAATATGAACCATAAAGAATATTAAGTATTTGAATCATAGATTCCTTGACCTGAACTAAACAATAAAGCTTGTTGAGAGGCCCAAAAGACTCACTGACTCGAGTTACTCGAGTAACCCGAGTTGCTCGAGTGGCTTAATTTTGCTCCATCAGTAAATGGAACATACAACTCCAAGTTACTCAAGTTACAAGAAGACACAGACTTGGCCTACTCGAATTACTGGGGATCCGAGCTGCTGGGACCCCCTATAACTTGGCCATCTGATATTGCTGCTCATTGTGCAGAGACAGAAGACATTCCATAGCACAGACTACGAAGCGTAGCCCTGACTACGAATGAAGACATTCCATAGCACAGACTATGAAGCATAGTAGCTCTGACTACTTGCCATGGCACAGACCATGAAGACAGCACAGACTGTATTATTGTCCTGGCACAGACTATGAAGACAGCACAGACTGTATAACACAGCACATACTGTATTATTGCCACGACATGGGTCGTGAAGACAACACAGATTGTAACGTAGATTTGACTACCTAATCATAACGACATAGCACCGACTACGTGGCCCAGCACAGATTGAACAACCAAGATATAACACAGACTATATGATTATAGATTCCTCTAAGAATCGAAAGACTGTCCTAGAGGCAATGAAGACAATGACAGTACAGTCCTGCACGGGACGTTGGAAGACATGTGGCTTGGTGGCTAAGAAAATGATTTGTCGAGTCATACAGATCCTCCCACTCAAGTCACTCGAGTGACCCCCGAGTCACTCGACCCGAGTGGGTTGGGTACTTAACCCGAGCTGGTTAGGTGCCCGTGGGGCTTTTGTTGGCCGACCTAGTTGGGTTAGAGTAGAACACTACTTGGCTGATTATCGGATAGAATCTCTTGATTCTCCATTATCGCCTCTCATGATCTAATTCGATCTCTTGAAAGAGTCCTATCCGAACTCTAATATGGCTCCTCTGAGTGCTATAAATAGGAGGGATAACCAGACTTTCAGATCAATCAGATTTTGATAATCAGATACATTGTTCATACTGTCAGTACTCCATACTCAATTAACCTTCTCCTTCACCCAACCTCGTCTCTCTCCATTCCGTGTTTCTGACTGCTTCGCATATTTCACCTCTCCATTATTATTTATTATTTGTCTATTCCTAAAGTACGCTAAAAATTGTGCTATGTATATTGTTGGAGGCAATATGTGTATGAAAAATAGATGATGTTAATGATATACTTTTGATTAAAGTGCTATATTATTGTGGGTATCCGACCTATTTGAGTAATTTCTCTAAGGTATTTTTCCTAAGTGTGAGTAGTTACTCTAAAAGTGTTCACCCCATGTGGAAGTAGTCACTCTTAAGTGTTCGCCCTGTGTGGGAGTAGTCACTCTAAAAGTGTTCATCCTGTGTGGGAGTAGTCACCCTGAAGTGTTCGCCATGTGTACGAGTAGTCACTCTTAAGTGTTTGCCCTAAGTGTTTGTGTTATGGTTGTTAAGTCTGATTGTGAGAAAAGATTAAAATGTATTGTGACTGTTAAACCTATTGTAAGAAATGATAAAGTATGGTAATTGTCAAGTCTTATAGAGAGAAACGAAAACATGTTGTGACTACCAAGCCTTGATTATACCATTTTGATGTTTTTGGGTTATGGCTGCTATGCCTAATTATGTCTTTGAGAAATGTGAAAATTATTTATAACTTGTGAGATTTTTTTCGTGATGAAATGAATGCAGCGTTTTCACATCTCTTGTTAAAGTATAATGAACCACCTTTTAAAGATGTTTCGGTATTCTTGAAATGAGTATTTTGTCTTCATCTTATTTTTTATAATACTAAGTGTACACTCCTGTAACCTTTTGTAGTTGTAGATAGCAAGTTTTGCTAGAAGTTGGTCTACCATTGTCGACGTCTTAGGCTTGAGCTCGAAGCTTAGATGTTATTTTGTCGTCTTTCATCTTATGGTTAGTAATTATAATACATATCATGTTGGAGATTAAGAGTTTTAGTTTTGAGATGTATTGCATGATATGGGATGGAGTGTCCCAGTTATGATGTATGGGATGGAGTACCCCTTGATCTTATGTTCTTCAATTTCAATGAAATAATGTTTTGAATCAATCTTCTATGGAAAGTTATTGTTCTTGGCTAAGCCTTGTAGTTTTCTTGAGGCAACTAGAATGTGACGAGATCATATATATCTCATTATACACGTAGAGTATCTTGCGAGAGCGGAGTGTGACAGGCATCTTTTCTAGAGATCAAGTTTGAGATTCAGGAATACAAGTGACAATCTAAGAAACTATCACTTGGACATTTACCAAAGCTTTCTAGAGGTTTCCCATCACTATTTATCATATCTTCACCTGTCGGGTGGAAAGCTATCGGAATAGACTCATCATTAGAACTTCTCTCTAGCTGATTATAAATGGGATCATGGGCCTACAAACAACTCAAAACAGGGGTTGCAATGTGTGAAAATGAGTACAAAAGAAGTCCATGAAAAAGATTAAAGATAGAGGAGCAATTTAGGCGAATGGGACTTTCAGGCGACTTCTGTATCGATTCATTCTAATCAAAGATTGTACTTGTTCTTTAAATTGTATTTCATAATTGGATACGGATAATCAGTTAGTCTACGCATTATTGCTGATCAACATAAGGTGTGTACAATATCAGTCTTGGATTATGTAATAGGTGGATTAATCAACAATACAAATTTTTTAGCTAAGAAGTTAAACAAGTAGTAAGTTAGATAATGGAGAAATTGTTCGTTGTCCTAGGAACAAGGACTTACCCCAATGCCATTAGGAAACAAATGATTATATATGCTCCTATATTTAGAGATGAGCCTGCGTGATCGTGTGACTCTTAATGGCGTTGAAGCATCACATGTCCTTACCCCTTAGGGGCAACAAATAATATTACTCTAAACAATGGGATAAGTAATTTTCCCTATTTTGAAGGATAGAAGGCTAGTGAGTTGCAATCTTTTTTTATGTATATATGATACTTGTGAATGAATAAAAGCGAATTGAATATATTTTAAAAATTCTTATATTGTTGAAGAACACAAAGTTAAATTCTTCTCGAATAGAATCATCGGAGGTCCGCCTCTTGAATTGAGAAAATTTTCTTTTTTTATTTTTACTTTTAACTTAATAAGATTGTATCAACTGATATTAGAGCCATTAACTATTAACAATAGTCTTACCACAAAATGCCATGCATTCACTGTGGAAAAGTTACAAGAAATGTAGACACTGTTACTGAAAATGTTGAGCATAGCAAACGATTCATTAAATCTCTAATTAGATTAAAATTCTGATAAAAATAAGATTATAATGAAGAGATGGTAAAGACGAACAAACCAACACAAGACCATGTCTTCAAAAAGTTAGGGCCTGTTTGGAATTCTAAAAAAGCTGATTTTTTTTTTTTACAAAAAAGCAAGCTTTTAAGCCGTACTACTTGGTTTTCCAAAAAAACCAACTATTTTTTTTATCATATTTTAATCTAAGAAAAAGTCTATACACATTTCAAAAACTTTACCATTTTTGAAGTAAAATTACTATAATACTCTTAATTAAAAAAAATTAACCCTCCTAAAAAAAAAAAAATTGTACCAATATCACAAATAATACAATTTAAAAATAAAAAAGCAATGGTATATTAAATATTTTAATAAAAAAAAAACTACAATAAAAAATTAATCTAAACAATATAACTTTTTTTATTACTTTTTTTAAAAAAATTAAACTACTTAAAAACTAAACTTTTTAGATATCTCAAATAAAGGCTTAGTTTATTACAAATGAAAATAAAACATTTAGGATTGCCGGGAGTTTGCTCAATGAAAAAACAATATTATGGTCGAAATGCTATTTCGAAGTTACGAGAGAAATACTTTATTGTTTTGACAACAATTTATAAGAGAATCAAAACACGGCTTTGCTCAATACATTAAATTATTTATAGTTTTAGATTTTATTATTTTAAATTTAAGATTCTAGTTGACTTCTATATAACCTTTATTTATTTTAATCCTTAGGGAAAAGTTGATCTTAGAAGGTACAAATATTACGCATATGATTTATTATTATTTTTATACTTTTTAAAATTTCGAGAAAGTAATGAGAGGGTTTAACAGTGGTTTAGATAATGTGATTAGTTAGTTTTTTCGTTTTATTTTGTAAAATAGTAGATTAGTTTGTTGCAATATTTCTTTGTATATATACAATGTCTGTGAATAAATAAATAAAAAGATTGAATATTTTTTAAAAAAAATTATTATTAAGAGTTTGTTTGGCAACTTAACTTTAAGCTGACATTTTGGCTTTAAGCCACTTTAAATTAAAAAGTCAAAAAATTCGTTTTGTTGAAAAATATATGACTTTTAAACCCCAAAAAAGCCAATATATACTCAATGTAAATTTTCTAAAATGCCCTTTAGCCCTAAAGAAGATATTCTCATCCAATCCATTCCCAAACAAGTCCAGACTGTCTTCGGTGCCGAACATTTGCCTTTTTTTTTTGTTTGAACAACACTCTCTCCTATGGCAAAGGATGTGATCGGCAAGATCCACAATTGGTGACATTCCCTCTCACAGCGAAAGCTGTGATTGACGACGATCACAACCGACGACACTCCCTTTCACGAGGTCTGCTTACATTTCTTCAATCAGGTATTTTTAATTCATAAATTTGTAAAATTAGGAGTAGCAAAGCTCTTGATCGGAACACAAACGCTTTAGATCTTCTTTGATGGAATACAAATCACTCTTTGCATGTATTTTATTTCCTTCATCTATATTTGATGTACAATAATTTTTATAACAGGCGTTCATATACACTTCGAATTACCGAAAAAATTTACATAAATTAACTTAGTTGTTGAATAGGCGTGCACTAGAGTATGATTGTTTAGTTTTAATTTGTTTAATTTTATATGTAACAAAGTTAAAATTGAAAATTATTATGAAAAAAGTAAAAAAACCTAAAAACAAATAGGTTAAAAATTGAAGATTGAAAAACAAAATATTTTGACTTTTTAAATTTTAGGCCAAAAATAAAAAAAAATTAACTCTAAGCTGATTTAAAATCGATAGGCAAATGAGCATTAAATATCAAGAGGTCAAATTCTACTGGATTCATTCAAAGAGAGCATTCTCTTTTTTCCATTTTTATCTTTTTTACCAAAGGTATGGTTCTTATCATTAAATCTATTTGGTTCTTATATTTAAATCTATGTAATGTATATTGTTATTATAAAGTAATTTTAGTATAAATTTTATTATTAATTGATAATAGAGTTTTAGTCCCGTGATAATTTTTTATTACAATTTTAGTCTCATGCGATATGTGATATATTTATCAGTTCATAAAACTGAGATATTAGTTAAATAAAAATATATCACTTTTCATTCTCAATAATTATGATAGTTTGATAAATGTATCATTTAAATTTTTTACTTGTTCAAAATGAGAAAGATTAACTCTTAAATAAAAATAAATTAAACATAATATAATTATTATAAATTTAATAGAACTAAATCTCTTGAAATAAAAATTGTGAAACTAAATCTTTTATGTGGTCTAAAAAAGGAACTAATTTTTAAATTTTCATTTATTATATACAACTTACATGATTCTATAATATAAAAAAAGTAATATTAATAAAACATTTATTATTAATTTTACTAGTTACAAAATTTTAATGTAATAAAAATATTTAGTATATTTAGTCCATATTTAAAAAGCTTAACTTTTATGCAGTTTAGTGTTTTTTTTTTCAAATTAGATTATTTAAAAATTTTGTTTAGATATTTTTTTTATAACTTTTGCTAAAATATCTAGCAAAGGTTAATTTAGAGCGTCTCAAATCTACATAAACTATCATTCTTCTTGAATGAAAAATGACAGAATATTAATGAACTTTTTAAAAATATCAAACACCAACTTAAAAATTAAAATCTTTTTATAAAAAAAATTAAATTTTTAGATATACCAAACACAAGGTTAGTAAAACAGAGTAGTAAAACACAGGACTAAAAAAATTTATTCATAATTTTACTAATTAAAAATTTTAATATAATAAAAACTTTGGTATATTTAGCCCTTGGAATGTTTAAAAATTTTAATTTTAATATATTTAATTTACTATATATATATAATAGAAGTCAGATTATTTAGAATAATCCGTTTAGGTGTTTTTCTTGTTTTTTTTATTAAAATGTATAATATGTTATTATTTCTTAATTTTAAGTTGTAAAATTTGAGATAATGTATTTTTTTATTTTTTAAGTATAATTAATTTTTTAATTAAAATTATTGTAATTATTTCACTTAAAACCAGACTTAGGGACTGTTTGGGCCAGTTTTTAAGTCAATTTTTTTGCAAAAAATTAGTTTTTAAGCAGCACTGTTTGGTTTAAAAAAATTAATTTTTTTTATCTCTTAATTTAATAAAAAAAGTCAATACATATCCCAAGTATTCCAACTCTTTTTCAAACAAAATTATTATAATACTTTTACATAAAAAAATCAACTATACTCATAAAAACAAAAAAAAACCGTGCTAATATTCAAGCACTACAACTTAAAACCTAAAAATATGAATATTTTAGACATTTCAATAAAAAGTAAAAAAGTAAAAAAATTATTATAAAAAATTATCTCAAATACTCTTACTTTTTTTTATTTTTTATTTTTTAAAAAAATTAAATATCTTAAAAGTCAAGTTTAAAAATTATCCCAAACAAACACTTTAAATGTTTAAGATACATATAAATTTTTCCTTAAAAAAGTTTTAAAAAGTTAATGAGGTTTATAAAAATACCAAACATTGCATAGAAGCTTATAAGGTTAATTTTTCGTATAATTTTTCTTTTCCTCAAAATTTCATTTCCGATGTGTTTTTCATTTTTTTTTTTTTGTAACGGTTGAAAGAGACGAGATTGAACCCGACTTGGTGAGGATGCCAAATGATCCTTAACCACCGGTACGAATGCCTTGCTCAGACGCGTTTTTCACTTGCACCTTACCTTTCTCATCAACTTCGGTTGACTTCTTCTTCTGCTCGCTTCCGTTACCCTGGAAGTGTAGAAAAGTTAGGTTGAACTGGCGACCTATATGACTAGTCTTCTCCAAATCAGCCGCCCTTCAAGAACCAAACTTCACGTCTTAAAATCTTTCCATCCCTCTCTCTAAAACCCATCTTTCTCTCCCCAATAACCAAGTCAAATTCCCTCGTACCCACCTCTCCTACCCCAATAAAGTAACAAATCCTCTCTTTCAGTTCCAAATTTGATTGATTGATTGATAAGATTTCTACCTCCGATTTGATACCAAAGTTCAGTTGATTCCAAAATGAACGATCTGTTTTCAGGTTCGTTTTCTCGGTTCCGGAGCGAAGACAACCAGTCTCCGACTGGAAATGTCCAGATGTCGAATTCGTCCGGCGGGGTGAACCTCGACAAGTTCTTCGTGGACGTGGAGGCGATCAAGGACGATCTCAGAGATCTCGAAACCCTCTGCGACAACCTCCGGCGCGCCCACGACCAGAGCAAGACTCTCCACAACGCGAAATCGGTAAAAGATCTCCGATCCCGGATGGACACCGACGTCGCTTCGGCGCTCAGAAAGGCGAAGGTGATCAAGGTCCGCCTCGAGGCCCTCGATCGCAACAACGCCGCCAACCGCAGCCTCCCCGGCTGCGGCCCCGGCAGCTCCTCCGACCGCACCCGCACCTCCGTCGTCAACGGCCTCCGCAAGAAGCTCCAGGACTCGATGAACTCGTTCAACGCGCTCCGGCAAGAGATCGCCGGAGAGTACAGGGAGACCGTGCAGCGGCGGTACTACACCGTGACCGGCGAGAACGCCGACGACACGACGATCGACCGGCTGATCTCGACGGGGGAGAGCGAGACGTTTCTGCAGAAGGCAATTCAGGAGCAGGGGAGGGGGAAGGTTCTGGACACGATCATGGAGATTCAGGAGAGGCACGAGGGGGTGAAGGAGATGGAGAGGAACCTGAAGGAGCTGCACCAGGTGTTTCTGGACATGGCGGTGCAGGTGGAGGCGCAGGGGCAGCAGCTCGACGACATCGAATCGCAGGTCAACAGGGCAAGTTCCTTCGTCAGGGTTGGGGCCCAGCAGCTTGATGTCGCCAGAAAACACCAGAAGAACACGCGGAAGTGGACCGTCTGTGCCATCCTCCTGCTCCTGATCATCATCTTGTTCGTGGTTCTCTTCACCGTGAAGCCATGGGAGTAGAACTAGAGCCGTACGATTGGTGTCTGGTTCGTGCTTTTATCATACTCTGCGATGTTTGCTACTATTGCCCTCTACAGGTTTTTTTTTTTTTTGGTTTTGTTTGGGGATATTTGTTAATTTATTGAATAGTCTATAAGTTTGATGAGGCCACAACTTGAAGGAAGGCAAGGGAGGGTAATTTGGGAATTTTATACAAGTGGATGAGGTGTGGGGTCACTGAATATGTTATGGTACTGGTTGGCCTTATTCAAGTTTAGTTTTTTTTTTTTTTATTTGTTGATACTTCATTTTGACTTTTAGTTTTGTTTTGCTTTCTTGAATCAATTGCTCTTTAAATGTATACATGACGTTTACGGAATCTCGTTTTATGTACATCTCTCACAACGAATAGGGTGAAGGAAAACACGCGGTTGAGCACGACATTTTGATCTATTCTTATCATTGAATTTATTTATTATAAAAATTTATTAAATTTGTTATTAATTTTAAAAAATAAAATTAATTTAAAATTTATAACTATATAATTAAATTATATTTACTTAAAAATAATAGATATTAAATTATATTTATTTTTTTATATAAATAATAAACTTAATAAATTTTACCTAATAAACAAATTTAATTATAAAAATATGTTGCCATGATCATTAACAGCACAAATCAAGCAGTGCTGTCCCTGCCAGTACTGGTCTCAAACTATCTATATCGATATTCAAATTCACAATGATGGTGCTCTTTCATGGCTGAGATAGGATCACTGAGCCGAACCTGAAAAGGAGTGGAAGGATGGTTGAAAAGGGGGGCTGAAATGATTTTTGGTGGGATTCCTCGGACAAAAAAATTAGAATTCTAATAGAGTAATCACTAAGTAATGAGCAAATACATAATCGTCATTGAAAATAGATTTTATTGTGTGTACCTCTCATTTCATTTTGTTGTCTTATTTATATAATTGCAGAGCTACGGAACCAACAAATCACGTGGAGACCGTTGTAACTGAATAAATTGGAATTCGATATCGATCCCATGTGCTACTCATGATACTCGCCTCTTGACCAGGGTGTATAGTGGTCATTCGTTCCATCTTGTCAGGCTGCTCAGGAGTGCTATCTTGGGCTTCAGTGAATCCTATTTTGGACTTCTATGCCCCTATGGGCTTGTTTATTTATTCTTCCATTAGTAGTCCTTTATTTTTGATATGTGCTTTTCTATTGAAACAGGTCAAGAGTATAAGATGTTTTATTTTTCTAGGTATTTTGAGAACCAAATTTCTTTAAGAATTCTTCCAACTATTCGTGCGTGGTAAAAAAGGAATATTAATTGTGTCTTGAGGTTTTCGGCGACTGCGCCATTTATGTTGTCGTACAACCTTTGGGATTTTCTAGGGGGAACAACTCCTTGCTGGTTTTCGAGGAGAAACAAAAGAAGTTATGTTGCCACGTGGAGAAGATCATTCGAATTCTGTGCTTTTCCCCCACTCGTTTTGTTTCACCCGTTGATCGTATAACATTTGGCCGCATCTGAACCATCGATTATCTTGAGCGCTCTTATTAGTTTTCGAATTGAAGGGGCAAAGTTCATTTACACTTCACAGATTGTCTTTGTGTAAAGGACAGGAAATAGAGAAATCCCAAACAACCGCATCGCCTAGATTGCATTGATCAAGGTTGCTGTACTCTGGTAACTTCTTTAACTCTTGTTGTTTATTCATGGTTTCTTTTTGAGTTTCTCAGTAGCTGTTCTTCATTGATTCTTGAATTCTCTAGAGCCATTAGGGTTTTGATTACCCAACTCCATTTAGGATTTATGCCTAGAGGTACGAATCAAATCATGCTATCCAGTGACTCTGAAGAGATAGAGTCCTCTTTTCTTGAGGTTAGGCGTAACAGAGCCCTAATCTCTCAAGGGGCTTCTTCTTCTGGTATGACACCTACCGCCGATTACCTCTTAGAAAATCAATTTCCTTTACCAATTTATAACCCTGCTTCGGAGCTACCCAACCCCCTTTCTGTTTGACATTCTGTTCCCATTCCTCTCTTCTCTCTTCGAGACAAAAGTTCTTCCATTGAGACATCGAGAGAACAAACAGTTCCGGAACCTTCTCACTGTAAAGAGCCCTCGCCTACCGAACCATTGAGCGGGGAATAATTAGATCTTCTTGAAACTATAGCCATTGACCAAACTCAATAAGAAGCCCTTCTCGATCGCCCACACATGACAGTTGGGCGTGTACATATTCCTTTCTCTGCTGACTCAAAACCTTCGACAATCGAGGCTTAAGATTTGGGTCGGTTGCGATTACAATTTTAGATTCCCAGTCTCACTCGCATTAGAGCCCCTTCTGCCGACGAACGAGCTTATTCTAACGATCCCAGGGAGGTTTGCATTTTTTAGGGGGCTCTTTAGGCCAGACTTATATTCCCAATGCCCTTGCTTGTTAGGGAATTCCTTCAATTTCTTGAAATCGCTCCTGGTTTGTTAGTCCCCAATGCTTGGAGGATTCTCATAGGGAGTATGGTCCTTTGGCAAGTGCTTAGTGAAGGGAAGAGATGCCTGACCATCCATGAGCTTTTTTGGTGCTACAAACCTGTTATACACCTTTCGAGGTATGTTAACCTCCAAATCCGTGGGAGTCGCAGGCTGATCACTGGCCTTCCCTCCTTAATAAGCACTGGAAATGTCATTTTTTCTTTATCTCTAGGGATGATTGGGAGTTTCAATCTGTTGAAGGCAAAACTGCTAAGATCATTGTTTTTGCAAACGATTAACGATAAAAATAAACTGGACGGGCAAACGCAGAAATGGGTTCCAGATAAAAATTTTGACGTTGAATGATCAAAAATAAAATCTATGCAACCAAAGTTAATTTAGAAGAATACCTTTTGTCGATCGATTCTTCAACTACGATTTGATTCCGAGTTGAAACTCCTATCAGATCTTCTATTATATTTCCTTATACGATCTTCAAACGTAGTGTGGGTTATGGACTATCGAGAACTCGTACCGGTAGAACCCAGATATATTTAGTCTTGAAAGACAAATTATGATATATTATAAAACTGGTTCAGCCTACCTACATATATATAGGGTTACAGCAGGGATCTGGGGAGTAATTATGAGTAAGACTTTCAGTGAAACACAGACATCTACCAGCGATTTCTACAATTATGAAAAGATAGCAGCGGTTTCTGTAATTTTCATAAAATACTGAATTACAGTTTACACAACTAAAGAACTATAATTGCACTCTGACCCATAATCTCAAGGCTTTCTTGCATTGAGCTCCTATTATTAAATACTTACCATTTCTCCCCACGTTAAGATTCTTGATACCCGCCAATTAAATTTAATTACTGACAATTTAATTTAATCGGTATCTTGATATTTCTTAAACCCTTCCGCTTAACTTATTTGACTGCCGAATAATACAATCCACCTACAGGGTTTGGCCCGGTGAAAACTTATAAGCTTCCTTAAGGGGTATCGTCAATCCCGATCTTTTGGGACACAGATTTCGTCAATAATTAATATTTATCATATAAATAATATCGCTATCCAACTCACCGAGAATATAGACCAATATAAGATCGTACCCCTTAATGAATTAAAACAACGAATATTAAATATATACAAATTAATAATTATTTCAAAATTATGAGAATAAGTACTATTCATAATAACCTTGGGGTGTGAATTAATCTATATAGTCAGTATAAAATTAATTACCCTAAATATCCCGTTCAATACACACAAAGTGTACTAGTATAGAGAGTCGGAACAATATACGATGCTATTATCTGTTACTTGTAACTAAGACAAACATATTAAAACTCTGAGCTACAGTCGTATCGATGGTATGTCCATTTCCATCTGAACTCTGAACGTAAAACTTATATTCTGCAAGAACTTAAAATCTGATCTTTTGTGTGTAAGTTATACTCTACACACCAGATTAAATATTATATAGAATATTGGATATCCATGTATAACAAAGAAATGATATGCATACATTGCTCATAAAAAATTTTATAAAATAAAAAATTAATTTTATTAAAATAAAATTAAATACTAAAAATATGATTTTCAGTATACCAATTCTAGCAATCTCCCACTTATACTCAAAATTATACCATTATACATCTGAATCCTATTCCCTCTACTTGACTATCAAAACTCTTAGCCAGTAAGCTCTTTGTAAATGATCTGCACGGTTATCTCCTGATGTAAACTCTATGTCTGACTAAAAATTTGAGTCTGTAAACTCTAAAGATACTAGACTGTCTGCTTGGTAAACCAACATATAATCCTTAATCATTTTCAGGTACTTGATTATATTTTTTTACCGCAGTCTAGTACTCTTGTCCTAAATTAGACTGATATTTGCTAACCATGCTAACGGCAAAGCAGATGTCGGGTTTAGTACAAAACATAGCATACCTGAGACTTCCTACTGTCGAAGCATAAGAAACTGCCTTCATCTTCTCTATCTCATCAGGTGTCTTAGGACACTCATCCTTGGATAGAGTAATTTCATGCCTGAAAGGGAGAGATTCTTTCTTGGAATCTTGCATGCTAAAACGAGTAAGGATATCATCGATATATTTTGCTTGTGATAAACCCAATATCTTTTGTTTCTGATTTCGCACAAGCTTAATCACAAGGATGTGACTGCTTTCTCTCAAGTTCTTCATATTGAACTGCCCAGATAACTATACTTTAACCGTAGATAATCCTCCCACATCATTTTTGATGAGCAAGATATTGTCTATATAAAGTACTAGGAATATCACCACACTTCCGTCACGCTTCTTGTACACACAGAACTCATCTGGATTTTGATCAAAATCATAAGACTTAATGGCTTGATCAAACCGAGTGTTCCAAGACCTCGATGCCTACTTAATCCATAAATAGATCTCTTAAGATTATATTTGTTCTTGGCCCTTTGCAATGAATCCGTCTGGTTATATTATATAGATACACTCGTCAAGACTTTCGTTATGAAAAGCTGTCTTGTCATTCATTTTCCAGATTTCGTAATTGAAATGTGCGGCAATGTATAAGAGAATCCAGATAGACTTAAGTATGGTTACCGGCGAAAAGGTTTCCTCATAGTCGATCCTTTTTTTCTGAGTGAACCTTTTAGCAACAAGCCTAATTTTAAAGGTTTCAACTTTTCCATCTACTCCTCTCTTCTTCTTGTAGATCCACTTGCATTCAATGAGTTTTATCCCTTTGGGTGGTTCTACAAGTTTTCAGACCTGATTAGAGTACATAGATTGCATCTCTAAATTCATTGGCCTTTGCCAAAGATCTGCATCTTTATCTTGTAGTACTTCATTATAGTTACAGGGCTTGGTATCCAGTTCTACCGGGATCTCATCATACGACTCTCCAAAGAACATATATCGATCAGGTTGATGAACAACCCTCCCACTATGACAAGGCACTACCTGTGTCTGTGTATTAGCAGTAATAGGCTGTGCAGAATCTGAACCCTGTGCATCAGCACCCTGTTCTTGATTTGCACCTATCCCGATAATTCTCCAACTACGACAAGGTAATAGAATATCGGTGACTTGTGGTTCTTCTACCATTCTACTAGTATTTTCTCTCAGTTCTTTCAAAATAATTTTGCTATTGGGCTTGTGATCCATAATATAATGCTCTTCCAAGAATCACATATTGGTGCTAACAATGACCTTATGATCCTTAGAATTATAAAATAGATCACACTTCGTTCCCTTGGGACACCTCACAAAGAAACAGACTTTCGTACTTGGTTCTAACTTACCCATGTTCTCTTTCAGTACATGTGCTGGACATTTCCAAATACGAATATATTTCAGACTAGGCTTATGCTCGGTCCCCAATTCCGAGTGAAAGATTCTAACTTAGAAGGTACTAAGTTCAAAATGTAAGCCGCTGTCTCTAAAGCGTGTTCTCAAAACGAATCGGATAAACCTAAATAACTCATCATGGACCTTACCATCTCCGTAAGAGTCATATTCCTTCTTTCTGCCACACCATTCTACTGCGGAGTGCCATGTGGAGTTAACTGGGATGTAATTCTCTCTGATGACAAGTAGTCCTTAAATTCTCCAAAGAGGTATTTTCCACCACGGTCTGATCGTAGTGATTTGATACTTTTACCTAGACGCTTCTCTGCCTCCATCTTGAATTTTTTGAATTTTTTAAAGTATTCAAAGTTATGGTGCATCAGGTAAATGTATTCATACATTGAGTAGTCATCAATAAAATCGACGAAGTACTCAAACCCACCTCTAGCCTGAATTTTCGTAGGACTACACACATCAGAATGAACCAACTCCAACGGTTCTTTAGCTCTATAGCTTTTGGCTGAAAATGGCTTCTTGATCATCTTACCCTCTAAGCAAGATTTACAGATTGAAAGTGCCTTTACTTCTAATGAACTTAAAGGTCCATCTGCTACCAGTTTATTTATCCCTTTTAGATTAATATGACCCAAGCGTAAGTGCCAAAGAAACGTTTGGTTCATTAAAGAAAGAAACTTTCTCTTATATGGTAAAGTAGATGTATTATTCATTCAGTTAGTTGCAGTGTAGGAGATATAGGAGATACAACATATAAATTATCGACCAATGTATTAGAACAAATAAAATATTTATTTTTCTTCACAACGACAGAGTTACCAAAATGAACATAACATTTGTCCTTTATTAAACTCAAGACTGAAATTAAATTTTTTTTAATCGAAGGTACATAAAGATAATATTTTAGAAGTAGTATCCTATCTCTACTAAAATTGAGAGTGATATCTCCTACTACAACTGCTACTACTCTTGTATTATTGCCCATGTGCAAGTAGATTTTTCTATTACTGAGCTGTCTGATACTACAACTGCTACTACTCTTGTATTATTGCCCATGTGCAAGTAGATTTTTCTATTACTAAACTGTCTGATTTTCTAGAACCCCTGTAAAGAATTACAGACATGATTAGTGGCTCTCGTATCTACACATCAGGTACCAGTAGATAATACTGCTAAATATGTTTCAACAACCAGTGAACAAAAATTATCTTATTTGTTCTTCTTATTAAGAAAAATCGGACACTGTGTTTTTTAATGCCCAAATTGGTTACAGTGATAGCACTTGCCTCTCGGCTTCTTCACACTAGCTTTTGGTCCCTTAATTGCTTTTAGACTTGTGTTTCCTTGTGTCTGAACTGTTTTCGTCTTCTTACTTTTCGGTTTAGAAGAAGAACCTTTCTCAGCCACATACACAGAACCTGGCTTTCTAAGAACACCTTCGGCTGCTTGAAGTTCCTTAAGAAGTTCTTCTAGTGAGCAGCTGAGCTTATTCATAGAATAGTTTAGGCAGAACTGCTTAAAACTTTCATGCATTGACTGGAGTATGATATCGACTTGGGTTTCCCCATTAATTTCAGCTTCAAGCTCCAGTTCATTTAGAAGACTGATCATCTTTAGAACATGATCCCTAACTGTTGTACCTTCAACCATGTTTGCATTCATTAGAGATCTCATAGCTACCTGCCTAACAGCACGATTTTGATCCCCAAACATTTCTTTGAGATTCATTATCATGTCATAGGCACTGGACATAGACTGATGCTGATGCTGCACAATATTTGACATTGAAGCCAAAATATAACAACGAGCCATCTAATCAGCTTTCTGCTACTTCTGATGGGTCTGAATTTTTCTTTCGGTAGTCCCCTCATCAGGTACTGGTGGACATATCTCAGTTAAAACAAACTTGTAATTCTCAGCAGTTAATACAATGTCCAAATTTTATTTTCAGTCAACATAATTCGATCCCGTAAGTTTGTTTTATTTGAGAATGGAAGCGAGTGGATTGAAAACCATTTTAATCCTAAGAATCACATAATTAAAATACCATTAATTATGATGAGTAAAATTTTGAATTCATTTTAATTTGGTTCTCTCTACCATTTTAAAATTAATTCGCCAGCCTGATAATCTGAAAATAGCATACCTCGATGGGAGGACGTCTACTATCTTTCATAAGACCAGACAGGCCAATTCTTTTTAATTTTACTATCTAAACAACTGACCTTGCCAAGTAAAATTAAATAGCTGATATAGTATCGGTCCAGTATATAATAGCAGTAACTCAGATGGAGATGATACTATTATAAATAACTAAGTGTTAACCATCACATAATCCCAAATCAATCGCTTCGCAATGAACCATTCAGATAGAGAAGTAATCCATACTAACAATTATTCAGAATTATTTCTAAAGAAGGTTTGTACTGGCGATACCGCAATTAATCTGTCCGATTGAGAGAAAAGCCTTACTGCCAACACGTCGGGTTTAATTGCATCGCTTACAAACTGGTGATGGAGACCGCGGAATTTATTTATGAATAAATTCACTCCCACTTAAATTCTTAAAATATTTTTGAGGGTTATAAAAATTCGTTTAATTAAAATAAATTTATTAATTTTGAAAATCACATAATCTGAAAGAATCAAATATCTTTTCGTGTACATGATTCTAAAGATTCTGATTTGTCAAACCATCTTTTCGTGTTTAAATGCGTAAAAATAAAATTTAATAAATGCACAATTTTTTTTTAACTTTTCAGCTAAGGTAGTGGTTAATGGCATTTATTTTATTTTTCGTTCCACATTTTTCAAAAAATAATAATTTATTTTGATTA
>JAUMHN010207532.1:0-21025 GCA_032360265.1 Heliamphora ciliata
ATAAAATAGAAAATTAATTTTATTAAAAATAAAATTAAATACTAAAAATATGATTTTCAGTATACCAACCCTAACATAAACGAGCTTGAATCGCCCGATTCTAACACAAACGAGCTTGAATCGCCCGGTTCCATGTCTGACACTAATCTAGGCTTAGGTTTGTTATTCGACCGCTCTTTATATCTCGATAATCGCCCTCATCAAGGCTGCCAAGTTCACTTCGTTCTCTGCTATCTCTAATGATTCTACTATCTGTTCGGATACCCTATAGAGTCTTCATGTTACTAATCTAGACCAAACACGCACCGAACGCGGTTCTTTCGACTCAATGATCTAAAGCCGAAATAAACTTAGAAACCCAAGGGGAGAGAAGCAAGCATCAGACACTTCATGGACAGACCCCTAATAACATATAGCAGAATAACTAATTGCGAGCAGCAAAACATAGGAATGCCCCGGATGGGCCTAGACCAACAGAAAATCAGAAAGCACAGCACCCAAAAATCCCAGAAGAGAAACCCAAAAACCAACCTATCACTATACAAAGGATTACCGGGATAGATGTTTAACTAAAGGTTCTACGAGAGAAACCAAACAGCATCCTGAGAGAAAAATAGATCTAAACCAAACGAAACCTTAAGCTAGAACCTGGACAGGAGTCCAAGAAAGAAAGCATGCCTAAATAAAATCGAGGGTGCTAGACCGACACCCCGGGTAGAACCCTCATAAGAGAGAAAGCTATCCTAAGCAAAAAACGAGGGCCTCATCCAAAACCCAAGCAAAGCCCCAGAAAGAAAACCGAGATCCTAAAACAGACCAAGGTTAAGACTAAAACCTAGGTAAGAACCCGAGACGAAGACTATTCTAAAACAAACAAAAGCCGAAAGCACACCCGAGCCGAACCCCAAGAGAGAAACTATCTTAAGCTAAACAAACAAGCAAAAGGCCCTAAACAGACACAAAAAAAACATACAATTAAATAAAAATATTTAATCCTACTGGTTACATACTTAATGGGAGGGTTCTTTGCTACTATATGTAGAAAAGTTCGGTCAGATCAAGACTCTGGGTACCTTTTAAACAGAGTCAAGAATAAACCTCACATGCGTTGTGTGATGTGGGACATGATCTAACGGTACGCAATAACTCTTTTATCGCACCTGTAGAAGCGTGCGGCCAAAAGGCTTACCTGTCTTCCCGACATAGTCACGAGATAATAAACTGACCGAGGTATTGATTCGACCAAGCAAGGGGCTAAGAACAATGTAAAATACGTGCGAGAATACAAACAAAAAAGGCAAATTAAGAACCAATGATGTTTTCAAGTCTAACCTTCTTATTTGATTTTGTAAAGCAGTCCCCAGTGGAGTAGCTAAAAAATATTATAGCGCCAGGATTTAGGGTTTGGTCTTAAAAAAAGGAAAATTCAAGAGTTATTTTGAAAACTTTTAACACTTGGAAATCAAAAGATTTTTGAAAACTCTTTTTGTTGAAAAATGGAGTCGTCACTTGGTTTTTGAGAAAAACTAAGAAAAATAAAAAAAGTGCCACTCATCTTTAAAACATTTAACTAGAAAAAACATGGGTTTGGGAGCTAAAGTACGAATCGGGAAAGGTGTTAAGCATCCCGTTCGCGCCCAACCGCAAGGTTGGCCTCTACTATTCATCATTGGTTCTTAATTAGGTTTCTCAAATGCATACAAATATAGAAAATAGAGGCAAAAAGAGAACATTCAAAATCAAATAACGAAAATACATAGCATAAGTATATAGAACGTCAGTCAAAGCATAAAGAAAATCCTAGATCCTAAGGCATGCAAGTTCTAATTAAAGGATACATGAATTAAACCGCATACAGTGATTAGAAGATAGTATCAATTAACCTAAACTAGCAAGTTTTGATCACAATACTAAGCAAGTATGGAATGATTTTAAACAAAAGTACAGCAATCCTAGGAGATTTGAACCTCAACTATGCTATAGACACTGCAGATCGCATACTCGACATTATACAGAGTACTATAACAGCGAAATCAGGACACTGGAATAGAATTAAATTTACTAAAAATAAGCAAAGGTCACGACCGTAACCTACAGAGGTTGCGGTCGCAAACATATTGGAACAAAAGTGTGCGGGCACAACATTGACTGTTGCAACTGCAGGGCTATCAATGCCATAAGGCTACGACCGCAACATTAGATGTTACGACCGTAGGGTTGTGTAGGCACCGTTTTACCATATTTAAAGAAACAGTATACAATATGTGTGTATGATAAGAACATAGTACAATTGAGATTATTTTGATCAAAGTATGATGAAAAAAACAACTGAATTCCCTAAAATCAAACATGTTCACAATTCAACTATTCTATATTAGTAATTAAATACTACCACCTATCATACAAATGGAGAACTAAACCTAATTATAACAACATTAAATAATAGACATGCAATTCATGAATTGGTATTCGAATTATAACCCCGTGTTTTCACTTGAGCAGAGAATGTAAAGAAAGAAGTATCGAGGATCTAATGGAATACCTGGAATGCAACAATCCAGATGAATCCTCAAGTCGCAGAGTGTGATGATCAACCATCTGGTCCTTGAGAAGCAATCCAATTCCAGTATCTGAATCAGAATCGAGCAGGAATGTGGATCATACTGCGGGTCGAAAGTACGGCAGAGTACCGACGTACTAGAGTCATACTTTTCCTCTCGATACCTCGGTAGAGTACTAGTATTCAAAATTTGTCTCCCAAAAATCGTACTGAAGGTACGTTTATATAGAAAACGTCAGCCAATGGGGTGCTGGCACGTTCTAGGACATGTTATATTCCTTAGAGTTTGCGATCATGACCTTTGAAGGTTGCGACCATGAGGATGGAGTACGCAACCGCACCAAAAGTTAGGGTTTCCATAAAGTTCATATTGCGATCGCAACAATGGAGTGTACGGTCGCGAGGTTGGGATATTGTGACCGTGACATTACTTAGGGTTTCTAAGATGTTCTTGTCACGGTCGTATGGTTGAATGGCACGATCGTAAGGATCAAAGTTTGCGGGTTCAAAGCTTTTGAGAATTTTGATCAATTGGCTCGAATACTGGATTTGGATTGCTTCTCGACGATCATTCGTAGATATCATTCCACTCGATTTTTATCATTGGACTCACCCAGATCAACCTAAGATTTGCCGGGGTCAAATTGGGTGTCTACAATTCTATGATAGCATGTTCTCTGTATATTCAAGCTGATTTGCACATGATGCACTATAAAAATCATTCTGGGTATTTTGGACATAACAGCAGTAGCTTCCGGTTGCCACAACCGAGATCTTTTTTTATTGTTTTGTAGCGGCCGTGAAATATTAATACCACTGTCACGAGTTTAGTTTCATATTTTGTCATGGCCGCGACGTTTGGTTGCTATGGTTATGCTGTTTTTATTAAACCAGTTGTTTAAAATCGTGTTTAAACTCTATTTTTGCTTCTTTTAACAATAAATGTAGCATGATAGACATGAAAACTGTATAGCATGGCCCTTAAGACTTTCTTTTCCTTTTTAGATAGGGTTTTCATTTTCCTTATTTTCTTTTGTATGGATTCTCTTTAACCTCACTTTCTATATTTGTTACTTTTGAAAAATTTACGACATGAACCGAATGTGATAAAGTAGAAGTCAACCTAACGATTGGGCAAAAAGGGATGCCTAACAACTTTTTCTTTTCGTACCTTAGCCCCCAGACCTTCTTTAATGGTAATGCAAACCAGTGGCTTATTTTTGTTTTTCATGATTTTTCTCAAAAACCAAGAGGCGACTTTATTTTTCGCGTGTTTGGATATGCTAATGTTTTATTTAACAAAATAAGAAAATCTTCTTTTTGCAAAAAAAAATGGATATCCAAACACAATCGTTATCCAAAAGGAAAACGGCTTACGATAGCCACACCAACACATCGTTCAAGTAAGATCTTTTCCCATCTTCTCCTGCGTACAATCATTTTCCTTCTCATTTTTCTTAGGGCCAAATATCTTCTTATCTTGTATAGCCTCCAAAGGATGGTGGTGGAACCAAACTAAGAAAGGTGTTGGACAAGAACTTCATTTACCTCTTGACACACGAGTAAGATGGAACCTATCTTCCAAGAGAAGACCTGCCTTGACGAGGCGACAACCAACGTTGAGAATGTAGACAGGGTTGAGGAAAACTCCCCCTTATACATCAATGTGCCCCTTTCTAGTCTACACACCAAAGTTAAGGAAAGATTCATGGAGGAGGCCAGTGCTAAAGACTCCCTTCCAATAGAGGTTGGAACTATCAAAGAAAACCTTGCTGCTTATAATTGCATTTTGGTCTTCTTTACCAAACTTCTTTCTTTATTATTGTTTACTTGGATCTAACTCAAAAGGGCTTCTTAAACAATTTCATGGGTTTTTTCCTTAATAAAATTCACATGTACCTTGAAAAATAAAGAGAGTGCTATGCACTGCAATACCTTGTACTTCTGCAAGCCCTATTCTTTCGCGAATAGTTGCTTTTTTTTACCTTTCAAGTGTTTTGATATTATTTAGCAGAGTCAAGCACCCTAAGAATTTTTTATTTTCAACCAATATTGTCCTTCTATGTTGAATGGATAGGGGGAAGGTGACTCCTAACTTGAATCGTTCCTCATTTGTACTCCATATAGTTCGGTGTAAAACTCTATTTATGGTCTCAGGTTAAATCTCCACACTAAGTGATCTTTATCTTTCAACAGTTCTTGTTTGGTAAATAAATTACTTAGAACTACAGCGAAAGTACTGCCCTACTTTGGCACTTTAGAAGCACACATCGTAGTTTGGCAAGTTTCCATCATTGGTTTAACCTATACTCTTAAGTTCCAAGTGATCTTCTTTTTTACTTGCTTTTTTGGTAAATAAGTTATGATCATTTGAGAATTTTTTTAATCCTTAGCTAGAGTTTCCTTTTTCTTTGTATGGGCAAGGAGAGCTAACTCTTTTCTTTTACATAGTTTAGCAAAGTTTTTATCGTGGTTCTGTTTCTATATTTTTACTTTGGACTAGAAGTTAAAAGACCTTCCTTTTTGAAAGTGTCAAAGACGTGAAACAATTTATCTGTGGATTAACATAAAAAAAATTCATCTGTGGATTAACATAAAAAAAATTCAAGCGTTTATTGCTATAGAAAATTTGTGAGACATCGACTCCTTAAAAATAGTCATTTAAAAGAATGCTTACATTCTTTGGTCGAGGTATAGATTTGCCTCCTTGTCCTCCAAGTGATATGCCCCAATTCTAGCCTTCCTAGTAACTTTGTTTGGTTTCTCTAACTTCGTGCGGAGCTTCCCATGAGCTCAATTCTTTATATGAGGCACAAATTTTCTAAGAACAAGATCTTCAATCGAGAACTCGTTGGGTGCACTCTTTGATTTTACCCGTTGGCGAGTGTACGCTGATTAAAAGTAAGTTTTAGGAGTGCTCTCTCCTTTGTTTCTTTAGCTTAAGTTTAGATCTTTAAATAGAATTGTCGAATAAGTTACCTCATGGAATGCTTCTGTTTGGATGGTTAATAACCTGATCTCCAAATACATGACAGTCTCATCTCCATAGGCTAGTGAAAATGGGTTTCTCTAGTTGATCTCCTTGGAGTTGTTTAGTAAGTCCACAGTACTGATGATAATTCCTCAACCCATTTGTGCTTATCTGCTTCAAGTTTCTTCTTGATTTCATCTAGAATGGGTTTTTTAGACGCCTCTACTTGGCAAATGAGGATAGAGTGTTATAGAGAAGTAGCTCTTGATCCATTATCACAAATAAATTTTTTTTATGAGAGAGCTATCAAACCGAGTACTGTTGTCTGGGATGAGTGCTCAAGTGATGCCAAATTGAGTACTGATGCTCTTTTAGATAAAAATTTTAACATTGACATCCCTGATATTTGCCAAGGGCTCAGCTTCAATCCACTTTTTGAAATAATCAGACAATTAAGAGATATTTTCTATTTTCAATAGTTCTAGAAAAAGGCCCAATTTTGTCTAAGCCATTGAGCAAAGGGCCAAGGGCTAGTGAAAGGAGAAAGATCCTCAGGTGGAGTTCAAATAATTGGCGAGAACTTCTTACACTTTTTACAATGTTTGACATACTATTGGGCATCATCTGCATATGTGGCCACCAGTATTCTTGAGAAATTACTGGATGAACTATGGACTTGCCTCATATGTGACTTCCACATAACACATCATGAAACCCATAGAACAAGTCTTCTACCTTGTTTGGATGAACACAAGTTTGTGAGCGCCCTTCTCATTAGTTAAGAGATCATCTTTTAGCAAGAAAGCCTTCATAAGGTCCATCCTAAAGGGGATTGAAATCCCAAAAAAATTTGTTGTTCGTAATCGTCCGAAAAGGTGTCCAGACGAAAACCCTAACTTATCCCTAACGAAAATGAAAACAAAGCCAATAAACCCAACAAAGGGGAACATGGATTATACCTTCGAAATCTATCTGATTTGATCTCGTCTCAACACTTGAACATGAAATCTGAAAGATTCAAGCACAAGTCTAAGAGCTCATCTGCACCTCAAATCTTCTGTCGTATTTCCGTACACCTAATCCTGAATAGAGTGTGGACTATAATCCTTCGTGTTTCAACACTAGCTATGACTGCCCACTTTTTCTAATTTTCACAAGAATGCGAAAACCCTAATGATCAAAACTGGCAACCAAAAGGTTATAACAATGTATGTATAAGCTAAGACAGGGATCTAAGGACTGAATAAGACTTGGGTTCCTTATGTAATTAGGAAAATCTAATTCAACCCAGAATTAATTTTTAAAAATATAAATTATAAATCATACCACTAAAGAATCATAGTTGCACTCGTGGTCTTATTTCAAAAATTATCTTTCGATCTCTTTGTTATTAAATATTTATTTATTTGTCCATGTTAAGATTACAAATACCCGTCTATTAAATTAAATTAAATTACTGACAATTATATTTAATCGACCTCTTATAAATCATTAAGACTTTTTACTAAACGTATTTGATATGTTGAATTATAAAATTCACCTGTAGGATTTGACGTAATCAAAATTTATAAACTTTCATAAGGGGTATCATCAATCCGTATTCTGGTACGTGGATTCCGTCAATAATCAATATTTACCATATACGTAATGTTGTTATCCAATCTACCAAACTTATTGACCAGTAAAAGATCTCACTCTTTAATGAATCAAAATAACAAAAAAAATATACGTGTCTATTAAATATTTCAAAATTAGGAGCATAAGCATTCATAATAACTGTGGAGTGTTAATTATTTTATATAATCAGTATAAAAATAATTACCCCAATATGGTCATGTTCAATATACGTAAAGTGTACTAGCACAGTGAGTCGAAACAATCATGTTCCCTATAATCAAGACAGATCTATTAAAATACTGTGCTATAGTTCTACCGATAATCTAGTCTTCTGTGTGTAAACCAAACTCTGCACAACAAATTATTTAGTATGTAGAATAAAATAGACACATGCATAATATTAATAAATAATGCACTGCAAACATTGCTCATACAGATTCTTATTAAAAAGGAAAAATATATTTTATTTATAAATAAAATCAATACCAATATTTATTAGACAAAGTTTGGGTTTTAGTATACATCCCTAAGACATCCAACTTGGAACAAGTTCCGAGCAAAGAAAATGTTGTCCAAACCCCTGGTCGACGCTAGGATTTAGTAAAAAATCAATCTTGATTACCGTTTTCTCCTTAGACTAGACTGTTGATGCAAGACAAACTAGAAAAATTGCATGCAAATTTTTCTTAGAACTTAGTTGGGAGATCTCTAAATATGTGAAGCCCTAAGACAGCTCCTTTGCCAACTAAAAATATATATGCAGTCATTCACTCATCCTAAGCATCATATTCCCCTTGAATTGATTGACCACAAGTTGCATATCGCAAAGAATTTTTAGTTTTTTTGCTTCTAGGGTCTTTGCATCCCTAAGCTTGGCTAATAGGGCTTCATACTAAATTCCATTATTTAAACAAGAAATCGTAGCTGAATGGTCCTTTCAGCCATCACTCCTTCAAGACTTAGTAGTATATTCCCTACACAAAATTCCTTATTTGTAGGAGGATCCATCAAAGTAGAGGTTCCACTAGTGTAGACACCCTAGTTTTACTAGACGTAATTAACAAATCCACCAGTTAGTCACGCCCAATGATGAAATACGATTTAAAAAACAAGTGTGGTCTCCGACAGGAACAAATCAAGACGCGAGTTTCATGAAAGTCACATTTTCCTTAGCACATCTTTTATTTTGAAGTGATTTTTGTCTACTTCCTTTCAGTACTCTTTTTGTAACATTCCAACCCCCATTCTTTGTTGCTTAAATCTTCAAGTGTGTTGTTCACACTTGAAAGTCCTTGTTAATAAAGTTTGAATAAGCCCATTTGGTCTCTAGCATGCCTAAAAATACATTAGGAAGAAGGTGCAAAATTTAGCCTCGAGAAGCCCACGTAGCCGAACTGACCATGTGGACCTCTCCCACATGGATAGTCCCACCATCAAGGTCATCGAAACCCATCGCCATTCATTTTCTAATTTTTTGAATTTTGGGGCACATTTTGACTTGTACTACATCATTTTTTTGACATTTTTACTCTATTTTTTGAAGCCACCAAATAGAGCCCTCCTCTTAGCCTTTGAAATCATTCAGGTCTTGTGTTAATAATCAATTCGATTAAAGCCCTAAGATTGAAGGTGCTGTCAGGGTTGTATACTAAAAATCAGGTTTTGGGTTTTAGCATTTAATTTTATTTAGTAATAAAATTAGTTTTCTATTTTAATGAGAATCTTAATGAGTAAATGCATGCATTTTATTATTTTATTTAATATTGTGCATGGGTGTCTTTTATTCTATGTAGTATTTAATCTGATGTGTAGAGTTCGGCTTACACATAGAAAATCAAATTATCAGTTCTTGTAAAATATAAATTTTTTGTTCATAGTCTTAGATGGAATTGGACACACCATTGATAGGACTATAGCACAGTATTTTAGTAGATCTGTCTTGATTACAAGAAACAGTAATTATTTCGACAATTGTTATAACTCATTTTGCTAGTACACTTTGTATGTATTGAACAATACCGTATTGGGGTAATTAATTTTATACTGACTATACAAATTAATTTATACTACATGGTTATTATGAGTACTTATACTCTTAATCTTGAAATAATTATTAGACGAGTATATTTCGTCAGGATTGTATACTAAAAATTATGGATTTTATTTTATTTTTAAAAAATTATTTTTCTATTTTATGATAATCTTAATGAGCAATGAATGCAATATCATTTCTTTAATGTTATGCAAGGTTATCCTTTATTTTGTATAGTATTTAATCTAGTGTGTAGAGTACAGCTTGCACACAGAAAATCAGATTTTAGATTCTTACTGAATATAAGTTTTTGTTCACAGTTTAGATAGAATTGGACAAACCATCAGTACGACTGTAGCACAGAGTTTTAGTAGGTCTGTCTTGGTTACGGGGAACAGATAATAGCGTCATCTAATGTTCCGACTCTCAGTGCTAATACACTTTGTGTGTATTGAACAAGACCACATTGAGGTAATTAATTTTATACTGACTATATAAATTAATTTATACTCCAAAGTTATTATGAGTGCTTATACTCTTAATCTCAAAATAATTATTATTTGCGTATATTTAATATTCGTTATTTTGATTCAATAAAGGGTACGATTTTTTATGGGTCAATAGTCCCGGTGAGTTAGATAGCGGTATTAATTATATGGTGAATATTAATTATTGACGAAATTCACGTCCCGATTGTTCGGGATTGACGATACCCCTTTAAAAAAGCTTATAAGTTTTAATCGGGCTAAACCCTGCAGGTGGATTTAATTATCCGGCCGTTAAATAAGTTAAGCAGAAGGTCTTAAGAAATTTTAAAAAGCTGATTAAATTAAATTGTCAGTAATTAAATTTAATTGACGAGTATCGAGAATCTTAACGTGGGAAGATGAGTTAAGTATTTAATAATAAGTGCTCGAATAATCAATTTTGAGAATATGGCTGGGAGTGCAATTACGATTCTTTAGTGGCATGAATTGTAATTTATGTTTTTTATGAAATTGCCTCATGGACAGGCGGGTTTTTATAATTACATTAGAAGTCCAAGTTATATTTACTCCATAAGTTCCTACTGTAACCCTATATATATGCGGTTATGCTAAACATAAATCATAAATTGTCTTCTAAGACTAGGGTTCCACATATTCCCTATTGTGATTAGTTTAGCAGGTTTAAGTTCACGAAGGATCGTAACCCACTTTACGTCCATGACTCGTATTGGGAATACAGTGGAAGGCTTGATCAGGGCTTGAACTCGAAGAATTCACATTCGTGGTTATTGCAGTAGCCGAAATTAATTTACCAGATTTCGAAAAGTATAATCCCGAATCTAACTTTGGGAGTATGGGTTTTATTTTAATCATTCGACATCAAAAAGTTTTTATCTAAGGCTTGTTTCAGCGATTGCTCGTCTAGTTTTTTTTAATCAAAAAATCTTATTCAAATCAATGATCTTGATAGTTTGCCTCCAACATATTTAATGTTTATTATTTTAATTTATTAAAGAGTACAATCTTTTATAGGTCTATAATCCCGGTGAGTTGGATAACGGCTCTAATTATATGGTAAATATTAATTATTAACAGAATTCACATCCCGTGATCGAGATTGATGATATCCCCTTAAGAAAGTTTATAAATTTTGACCGTACCAAACCCTACAAGTGGGTTTTATAATCCGGCATGTTAACTAAGTTAAGCGGAAGGTCTTAAGATTTTTTCGAAGAAGCCGATTAAATAAAAATATTAGTGTTTTAATTTAATTGGTGGGTATCTATAATCTTAACGATGAAAAGAATACATAAACATTTAATAATAGGAGCTTGAATAATTTGATTTTGAGAATAAGGTTGAGAGTGCAATTTATAATTCTTTAGTGGAATGAATTATAATTTATATTTTTATGAAATTACTTCTGAGTTGAGGTAGAATTTTATAATTATATTAGGAACCCACGTCTTATTTACTCTACAGATCCCCTGCTGTTGCCTATAAAAGTGCAATTATAAACCCTAGCTCCATAATTCAGTCAGTTGGCTTCAAGACTAGGGTCTCCACGTATCTGAAAACCTAAGTCTAGTCAATAAGGGTTTTGAAAAACACAAAGAATGTAGCCCACACTACTATCGTGATCTTGGCACTCGAAAATATAGTAGAAGGCTTGATTGGTGAATTAACTGTTAGTCAAAAACTGCGACAACTTGTTGACTAAAGTTTGTTGCAGTAAACAAAATCAATTCAACCAGATTTTGAAGTTATAATCATGTTCTAACTTCGAGAGTTATACAGGATTTATGTTTTTAATTGTTTGATATCAAAAGGTTTTAATTTGAAACCTGTTTCAGCACTTGCTTGTCCTAATGTTTTTGGTTTGATTCATATGCATCATCTAAGGATCTTAGTTTTTGGCCCCAGTAATTGGAGTTAGAGCAGTCTTTGATAATGTATATGAATAAAAATAGGGGTTTTGGTAGATTTAGATCTGTGCTAATTTTGTTTTGTAGGTGATATAATCCCGACTTTAATGGTCATATATTGCATGTTTGATTGCATGGTTTTATGTTTATTATTTTATTTGATTGTGGTTTTCCACAAAGTTTGATCGTGGTAGTTGATTGTGAACTCTTCAGAGGTATAGAAATCGTTGTAATCTTCTTCCTCTATAGTTGATTGTGAACTCTTCGGAGGCATAGGATCAATGCTTTATTTTTTTAAGTTCGAAGAATGAAGAGCAATGGTCGAAGAACAAGCGAGGCAGTGGCGGCGACGAGCTGTGATGGGCTTGGCGGCGGCTGTCACGCCCCAAATCACGAGGTATGACCGATCGTGGACTACGGGCCTTAGCCCAATAGGCCACGAAAGCTTAAAGAACAAAATGACTCACCAAAAATATATATAAAGTGCTGACAAAGAAAATATATGAAGTGTTGACATAGATTATTACCAAGATTAATTGAAACTAAAAGTTTTGTAGATTACAAACAACCCACTATTTTTCAGGTAAAACCTAGTTATAATCACTAGTTAAATAAAGGAAAGAGTACTTTTACTTAAAAGATAAGAAGCAATAAAGTGTGAATAGAAAAGGATGGGTGCTAACTTTAAAACCTAGAAGTCAGTTAATATTTGAGCATTAATTTTTGCCTTCCTTTCTTAACACTAAGCTTAACCTACATTACGGTCCAAAATAAAGTCATTTTCAAAATGAGAATCTTAGACACTAGGGACATGCAACACTTTTCAGAGTTATAAACAAAGTATACTTCTAAAACCATGGGCACAGATTCCTTTGTTCTGTATGGAGATCAATGGCATGCACCTTTCTTGACCAACAATGTGATTGACCCAAGGACTACGGGTATGAGCTTTGAGCTTAGTAGAATTTAGTCCCATGAAGTGCATGGTCTTACAAGAGGCTTGAGGTACACACAGTTCGTTTTTCAATTAAAGAATGCTCAAGACTAGGGGCATGGATGAAGAGGGTCACTACAGAACATTCATCTTTGAGTTACAGCAAGGGACATACATTTTATAAGCTAGGGTCATGAAAATTCACGAGGATGATTAAGAATAAGATATTTCGGTTACTTAGTAAAAGACCTTTCCTGAAGATATGTGCACAATTATCATATATATGAAAGAAAAAGCCCCCGCTCCTTGAGATTATTATCGTAAGCTCTCGAAAGAGTCAAAAAATGACTTATTTTTGCCCTTCTTTGAAGCCTCAACCATTGAGATCCCCCAAAATTTTAACAAAATTATAAGACCTCACCAAATTCTCGACCTTTCAAGCTCTTGACATAGCTAGAGAATTGCTTTCTTCAAATTGTCATCAAATCTTAAACCCTCAAAGGTGTTTAGCATTATCTTAAGGGCACAACCTTCTGAATTAGAACCAAATAAGTGTATGGTTGCCACTCTCGGGTCAGTTACTTTGCTAGTTAAAAAATTCTTTGATCATCACATTCCATTGGATTCACTTTAGTCATATTCCTAAAAGCATTCATAACTAAAAAGAGATGGTTGATTAAGCAGCATCACTATCTTTATCAATTTGTTGAAAATGAGAAAAACATTGATCCATTGTATCATACAAAAAGGCACAAATCATATGTAGTACTAAATACTTAAAGCATGTTCATAATTAGCATCTTTTTGTTTGCTATCTATTGATAAACAATTTCTTCAAATTGTTAATCGATATAAAAAGTCTTTCAAAATGATATCTGCAAACAGAAATTCCCTCATATGCCATCTAAGAAAATTCCTCTTCAAAATGACTTCACCGCCTTATAAGCTATTGAAAAAAAAAAACACAAAGTGACATACCAGCCATAAAGGTACTCTGATAATATTTCCTTCAAAAAATTGCCTTAAAGGCTCACAGAAAATATTCCTTCTCAAAATCGCTCATCCACCTTAGAGGAACTTTCAAAAAAAGAAAGTATTCCTTTAAAGTGGTTCTCTCGCCTTAGAGGCACTCTTAGAAAAAAAAATTTTTCAAAAATGGCTTGTCCGCATTAAAGGCTTTTTGAGAAAAATTTTCTTCAAGAAGTTGCTCCTAAAATCAATGATACTATCTTAGCAGTTGCTCCTCACCATATCAAAGACATTATCTTGAACGTTGCTTCTCACTAGCATCAAAGGCACCGTCTCAGAAGTTACTCGCTAGCATTATAAGCACCGTCTTAGAAGTTGCTTGCTAATATCCAAGACACTATCTCATGAGTT
The DNA here is from genome assembly GCA_032360265.1 of Heliamphora ciliata. Lineage (NCBI taxonomy): Eukaryota > Viridiplantae > Streptophyta > Magnoliopsida > Ericales > Sarraceniaceae > Heliamphora > Heliamphora ciliata. The sequence continues at coordinate 13,908 of JAUMHN010207532.1, forward strand.
ACTGGCCAGCATCAAAAGCATTATCTTAGAAATTGCTCGGTAACATTAAAGGCACCATCATAGAAGTTGCTCACCAATATCAAAGGCACCATCTCAAAAGTTGCTCGCCAGAAATAAGGATACTGTATCAAAATTTTCTTGCTAGCATTAAAGGCACCACCTCATAAGTTGCTCACTAGCATTAAAGGTGTTATCTTAGAAGTTGTCTAAAGCATTAAAGGCGTTATCTTAGAAGCTTCCTACTAGTATTAAAGGAGTAATCTTAGAAGTTGCATGCCATCATTAAAGATGTTATCTCAAAAGTTATCTACTAGCATTAAAGGCAATATCCCAAAAGTTGTTCACCAATATTAAAGGCATTATCTCAAAAGTTATCTGTAAACATTAAAGATGTTCTCTCAAAAGTTGCTCGCAAACATTAAAGGCAATCTCTTTGAATTGGTTCACTCTTTTCCAAAGGTTTTCTTACAAGAATTTTGAAATTTATTTTCTCCAAAAATAAAATATATATAAATATAAATCACTTCAAGAACTATATTGGTTGGATCCTCGGTAAAGAGGTATATAGGCAATCCAAAAGTACCTGGGTACGAGCGATACCTTATCTTAACTTCTATATATGTTCTTTTTATATTTTTAGGTATGTGCATTATGCTCTTTAAAAAATTATCTATCTTTGGCTTTGACATTCACTCATATGCTATATGAATTTTGTTAAAGAGGGGCATCTGTAGGCACCCCATTTTGACTCGATATAATGCACAGACATACCAGCTAGTTGCACCCGATGATGAAATACAATTTAAAGAACAATTATGGTCTTCAACAAGAATGAATCGACACATGAGTCACTTGAAAGTCCCATTTTCCTTAGCACCTCATTTGTTTCCAAACGAACTTTGTCGACTTCCTTTTGATACTCTGTTTTCTAACATCCCAACCCACATTTTAAGTCTTTCAAATCTTCAAGTATATTATTTACACTTGAAAGTTATTGTTTTCAAACTTGGATAAGGCCATTTGCCCTCTGAAATGCCCAAAAATATCCTAGAAACAAGTTACAAAAATTGGCCTCTAGAAACCCACATAGTCAAACAGGACATAAGGGGCTCTTCCACAAGTCGGCCCCAACATCTGGGCATTGGCACCCATCAATATCCGTTTCTCATTTTTACTAATTCTAAAGCATATTTTGGCTTATTCCACATTGATTTTCAATCCTTTGGTTTGCTTTTTGAAGCTTACAAATAGAGCCCTCCTCTTAGCCATTCAAATCATTTAAATCTTGAGTTTAGAATCAATATAATTTAAGCCCTAAGCTAGAAGGTGAACCCGTATCCTCAAAGAATTTAGACGATTCTCAAGACTGAGACCTCATAGTCTTCATTCAAGTTTGCGAAGTTCATGTTTAGGAATTATAGTTCTCACTTAGGAATTATTCGAGTTCTCTTTTAGTCTTTTTTTGGGCACTCGGGAGTCAAGGCCTTTGAAGGAAGGAGTCATTCGAGTTCGAATTTGAATTCCTGATCTTGAGGGTACACTGTTGGACTAACCAGCAATATACAAGTCAAGTAATTAAGTCTTCTTTTTTTTCTTTTTAGTGTTCATTTGGCAATCTAGCTTTAAATTGACTTTTTGGTTTTAAGCCACGTTAAGCCAAAAAGTCAAAAAGTCAAAAAGTCAAAAAGTCAAAAAGTTTATTTGATTAAAAAAATAGAGGATTTTAAGCCACCAAAAAAGCCAAATAAGCTCAATGTAAAATTTTGAAATGGGTAAAAGCTAGGGGTTAAAAAACGAGATTTTTTGAAAATTATAAAAGGGTAAAATTGAAAATTATTATGAAAAAAAAACCCAAAAAGCTAAAAAGACAAAAAGCAAATAGGCTAAAAGTTAGGAGTTGAAAAACGAGATTTTTTGATTTTTTGATTTTTTGGGCTTTAAATCAAAAGCCAAAAAGTCAGCTTTAGGCCAGTAGCCAAACGAAGGCTTAGTCTTTTTTTCCCAATAATTTTTAATATATTAAGCATATTTTAAGGTTACTAATTAAATATTTTATAAATCTTGTCGATTTTTATGCATGACCTGTAGATATGCATGTATAGGTTTAAAATCCTTAAAAACCTTTTTAATATAACATTTTAATTTCTTTTTCTTTTAGATAAAGTTTGCATACTAGTTTAAAAAAACCTATCCCCCTTGAACTCAGTCGAACTTGCACCCAAGCACTATTCTGGTTAAACCTGTTAGAAACTTGGTTTGCTTCTTGTATGTCTATAGTTATGTAGACAAGGGTAGAAATTTAGATATTATAGCTAGTCATCTAGAATAATGCTAAGAACGAACAGTTATAAATCTCTAGGGTTTTATTCTTAGGTTAGTGTGTTATTTTTCTTTTTGCAAGCTTGGGATGATAGTATGAACATGATTCCTCTTATGTTTTCTATTCTTCCTGCTAACTTTTGAAAACATTGTCTACCTAGTCATTTTACTAGGCATGCATGAATTAGTTAGTAATATAGGCTTCAATATGTAAGCTGATGTTTATGAGTAAAGGCTAACCATGTGGTTAGACTAAGTAGGTGCTTAATATCCTCTTACTTAGTACCTTTGCCCCAAACCCATTTTGTGATGAGAAATTAACTAAATCTTATCCAATGAGTTATTGCATAGATTCTTGGACCTTAAAACCAAGTGGCAACGCCCTTTTTGTTGATTATTATTTTATAATTTTACAGTTGCACTTTTGAATTGACATAGGCTGTTTAGCTATAAATGATCGGTCCATCTGCAAAAAGAGATTTCAATGGAAATTGTTAGTCCACTTATTGATATGTGTAGGTGTCTTAGGTTAAGTATCTACAATTGGTCAACTGATTATGGCTGCTGCTCAGTTCTACATGGCCATCCTACCCTCAAGTTCATTTTCTTTGGAACTTGTCAAACTCTTCTAGTTAACTTGAGACTGCAATTGACAACAAAGTTTTGTCAAGGCTTGTTTTTTAAATTGTACTTTCCTAACTCCATTGTGTATAGAGTAAAGACAATTGCGAATAATTTAGGATAATCAAACCTTCATATGAGATGATTGGATAGAATTCAAGACGATTGAACAACTATACGAGACGATCTTGAGTGATTTAGGATGTTTAAACCGTCGTACGAGACAATCACAGAGAACTCAGGATGACTAGACAATTTGAATTGGGTTCCCCTACTTTTAAGAAGAAATTGAAGGGCTTTTACAAGGCCGGAACTAGGCTAGAAGCTTGTCACGCTTTGCGAGACATGACAAGAGAGTTTGATTAGGGTTTAATAAGAGACTTCAAAAAATGTGTGCATTATAGGAGAAATGGGAGAAAATGTGGTGGTTTTTTGAATCAGGTTTCTTTCTAATTCAATTGATGTTGGAGTTTATCAATGTTTAGTTTTTTTGATAATTTTGATGCATTTTCTTAGGAGAATGGTGACTAGGCAAAAATGTATTATCAATATTAATTTTTCAAAATTTCAATTACTCAATACATGGTGTAAGCCTGACCTGTCGAACTAGGTCCCACACGCTTTCGGTCTAACGCGATCCAAATCTTTCGAGCTCGTGCCAAAAGTCAGGTTGGGCATTTTTGGGAGGTGAGGCCAATGCCCAAGCTCCAAACCAGGTTCGGGGGGCTAACGAACCTGGTTTGGAGCCTGGGCAGTAGATTTGGCATTTTTGGACTTTTTTGAATAATTTTTCTTTTATATATGTTCTTATTTTTTATTGCTTCTATATAAATAAACAATTGTATAAATATACTGTGTTTCTTATATTTATTTTAATTTATAAACAAACTTAGAATAATATTTATTATTATTATTTAATAATAAATAATGTGTTTCTTATTATTTAATAATTATTATTTAATAATAGAATAAACAATTGTATAAATATACTGTGTTTCTTATATTTATTTTAATTTATAAACAAACTTAGAATAATATTTATACATTTGTCTTTTTGTACGTAATAAAATATAGAAAATATAATAAAGTTGAACCATTCAACATTATTCCACGAAAAGTAATATCAATTCCTTACAATTTTAAATAATTTATTTTCTTAACATTTGTCTTATTTTTTAATTGATTTTTCATAAAATAAACAATAATATACTATGTATTTTTATATTTATTTTGGTTTACAAATAAACATATAATAATTATCATTTTTGTACTATTATTTATTTTTTTATACATAATAATAGTATACACATTCTTTACTATTATTTTTTAATATTTTTCTATGGTCTAATGGGCCGGGCCTCGGGTCCCAAAGCCAAGGCTTAGGCCCATTCCACATGCATCTGGGTTTGAGTGGGCCGTGAATTTGATCGCTACACTAATTGGGCCGAGCTAAACTCGGTTGCTCACAAGCCACGTGCCTATTTTACACTCTTAGTGTAAGGATACAAGATGAAATAACAACTTTGCTCTATTTGTCCAAATTGAAAAAATTTTGCTTATTGTTTTTGAAATTTTCTCATCTTTTAATTAGAATATTTTACGTTGTCACCACATTTCAATGAGAAGAAAGTCAAAAAAAAAAAATTTAATAAAAAAAGCTAAAGCTAAAACTAAAACTAAAAATAATAAAATAAACAAATAAGTAATTATCATAAATGGAGCAAAAATCAATTACGGAGGTCAAAACCTTACAAATGAAAATATGTATTATTTTTCTACTTTCCTACAAAATAAATTATTTGTTATATCAAAACATAATAGTTCTTATTAAATGCCTATTTGAGATGTCTAAAAAGTTTAGTTTTTAAGAGGTTTAATTTTTTTTTTTAAAAAAAAAATTTAAATTGATCGAGATAATTTTTTGTAGTAGTTTTTTTGCTTTTTATTAAAATATCTAAAATGCATTTGCTTTTAGTTTTTAAGTGTATGTTTGGGCTAACTTTTATGCTAGTTTTTTTTTTGCAAAAAAGCTGGCTTTTGAGCTGCACTATTTGGTTTCAAAAAAAGTTAACTAACTTTTTTCTATATCTTAATTCAATAAAAAAGCCAATACATATTTCAAACACTCAAACATTTTTTCAAATAAAATTATTATAATACCATTACATAAAAAAATTAAGTCTACTCACAAAAAAAAAAACCGTGTCAATATCTCAAACATTACAACTTAACAGCTAAAAGGAAGGGCATTTTAGATATTTAAGTAAAAAGCAAAAAAGCTATAACGAAAAAATATCCCAAACACTTTCACTTTTTTTATTTCTTTTTTTTAAATGCTAAACATCTTAAAAGCCAAGTTTAAAAACTATTCCAAACAAACACTAAGTTGTATTGTTTGGGATATTGGAATTTTTTTTAAGTAGAGTTGACTTCTTTTATTAAAGAGTATTATAGTAATTTTATTTGAAAAAAAATTAAAGTGCTTGGAATATGTATTAGTTTTTTTTTTGAATTAAGAGAGGAAAAAAAAGTTAGTTAATTTTTTTAAAAAAAATCTGTTTACACTATAATTTACAAATTTCATGTTGATGATATTATTTTCTATCCAAAATGGTATGTTATATTTTATAGGCTTAATGAAAAGTAATTTTATTAATTAAATAGCTTACCATATTTTATAAAGGTTTGATGAAAAATAATATATTTTTCTAAAATGCCCAAATTACTTAAAGATGACAAGTGACAAAAAAAAAATAGTAGCAGTTACTAGAAGTTACAATCACACGAAGAAACACTTAGCGTCGTAAGATTAATTCATGCTTAGAGTAATGAAAAGTTAATAGCGGTTACTATTAGTTTTTTTATAGAGAAGTCTATAAATATGTATATTATAATCAATGTTAGGGATACACAATTCGACAGGATGCTTATTTTTTTCTTTTCTTTTCTTTCGTAAGAGTAGTTCATAATTGATAGTATTTGTAATTAGTTCCAGTTTAATTGAAGTAATAAATTTTTTTTTTTATTGCTTCTAATCTTATTCATTGTAATCTTTTTTGTGAAATCTTAACACACGGCAAAGAATTCCAATACAATTGCTTGATACATTGAAATTTTTATCGGTCTCGACGAAAAATTGTTTGATTTTGATAAACAAAATCAAATAGTGCAATTTAAAAATTAATTTAAAAAAAATCAATTTAAAAGCTAGCGCTAAGATTTTGGATTTTATTGTTGACCTGTAATTTATTTCTGCTTTATAGGGGCTGCGATTTTTATTTTTTTTCTGTACCAGAATTGTTACTAATTTTTGAGGATATTTGTAATTTTCTTTTTCTGTATTTTCTCGTTCTGCAAGCAACGGGCAACTAGGCGATATTCAGAGCGTCCAATATCTCAAAACAGTCGCCGCCGCCGCTGAGAGAAGAGAAGACGGAATGAAACGATCCTCGAATGACGTCGTCGTCGGAGGCGCCGCCACTGCTGCCGCTACAGCGAACGATACCAAGAAGCCGGTATTCCTCACCAAATCCGACAGGCAGAAGTTAGCCCTCCAGCGTCGCGAGGAAGAAGTCGCTGAGCAGAAACGGCGCACGGAACTGCTCCTACTTCATGACCGACCTTCGTTCGATTCCAAACCCCCTTCCTCCGATCCAAACCACGACTCGACCAGCCGCCACCATCACCGCTCCTCCCGCGATTATGAGCGTGATCGTGATCGAGACCGCGAACGCGGCCGTGATTCTGAGAGACGGAACCGCGAGCGTGAGCGTGAGGAGGAGCAAAAGAATCGGGAGCGAGCCCGGGTGGAGAAGCTAGCGGAGCGCGAGAGAGAAAAAGAACTGGAAGCCATCAAAGAGCAGTACCTGGGATCCAAAAAACCTAAGAAACGGGTCATCAAGCCCAGTGAGAAGTTCCGTTTCTCTTTCGACTGGGAGAACACGGAGGACACCTCCCGCGACATGAATTCCCTCTACCAAAACCCTCACGAGGCTCGCCTGCTCTTTGGGCGAGGTTTTCGCGCCGGCATGGACCGCCGGGAGCAGAAGAAGCTCGCCGCAAAGAACGAGAAGGAGCTGAGGGAGGAGATTCGGAAGAAGGACGGTGTCGAGGAGAAGCCTGAAGAGGCCGCAGCCCAGAGACTCAAGGAAGAAGCTGCTGAGTTGTACGACACTTTT